>PVIC010045591.1:0-14569 GCA_004025085.1 Thryonomys swinderianus
TTTTCTAAAAGATCCAACAGATTCCAAGTGAGCAATATGCAGATGCCCCTGTAACCTGTCCCTGCTACTCGTTAGCAAGTGCTCCATCTGCTGCAGCCATGTGCACCTAGTTAGCACAGGTTCCCACAGTACTTGGGTCTTTAAGAAACCCTGCTGCCTTTCTCACGTCCTCCTGGTCATTATCCCCTTGTTATTACTGCAGTGATTTCAGATTAAGATGTTAAAGTCCAAAATGTTTGTGCAAAAATTAGCAAGCTGTCACCTTCACATCCTCAGCTGAATTGCTCAATGAATAATGCAGTAATGCTCGCTGAAAAGAATAAATAAAAAGCTCATCGCTGTGCAATAAATCCTTTTCTGTAAAATACCGCTGAGGAAACTGGCTCTGAGCTTATCACATTTCACTCCCAGTATTCAGGCCATTTCATTTTGTTCTTTTCTGTCCTTTATTCTTTTCCAGAAGCTGCTGTATGGTACTACTCTATTGTTCCTCATGAAATACTAATGCTGTACAGGCAACAGGAAGAAATGCCAGCTACATAGTGTTGATAGGAGACGCCAGTGACTAGAATAAGGGATTAACACAGAAAGTGGCACTGAGAGGGAGAAGTTCACTGTGGCTGGAATTATTTTATTATCCCTGAGCTGAAAGAAGCTACAGAGCAAGGTTTCAGGGCATCCATTTTGCCTCTAACAGGGCAGCTTTGCTTACTTGAAAGGATGGTATACGAGGGGCAGTTACTTCTCTCTACCACACAATGTACCACAGCAGGATTTCAGTCTCTCCGGAATGCTCCACACTGGCCCTTAAGCCTGGGCTAGACCTTGAGCAAAGCTGTGAAGAACAGGTTCATCAAATCCAAGGATTCAGATAATTGTAGCAAATAACTGCAGAACAACAAATATTCTGTGTTTTACATTGTGTATGTATATGAGGTCAACACGCATCGTAATCTCATGTGATTCCCCAGATAATCGTGGAAAGTAGAACGTTTTTGCCTAGCTTGAAAACAAGGTGGTTGGGGTTGGGGATTCAGCTCAGTGGCTCTGGTGTCTGCCTGGCAAGCACAAGGTCCGGAGTTCTGTCCCCAGTACCACACAGCACAACAGTGGGCGTGGTGGCTCACAAGTGTCATCCCAGCACTCGGGAGGCAGAGGCAGGAGCATTGCTGAGTTTGAGGCTTGCCTGGGCTACGCAGTGAGCTCAGGACTGAACAACAAAGTGAGACCCTGTCTTAAGAAACTTAAAAAAAAAAAAGTAAGGTGGCCCAAGTTCAGAGATGATAAATAATTAGAACAAATCATACCACTGGCAAGAAGCAGAGTAGAATTCAAATGTAGATCTGATGTGTTTGTTGCGGTTTTAACCACGGTGTTATAAAATCCATCCTACCCCGGTGGTGGCAGAGACCCTCACAGACACGGGGGACCCTGTGCTCCATCCCCTCCGCTCTCCGGCTGAGCCAAGTGCTGCTGGACCAGCCGGGCTGCGAATGCTGACAAAGGAGGACTAATCTGCACACACCTGTTCACGGCCACAACCCTAACAGTCTCGCGGACACAAAAGCTCCCCAGAAAGACCCAGGAAAGTTCAGTAGTGAAGAAAAGCAGATGTTGGAAAAATCCTTCAAATGCCACGTTGAAAATTAGACTGTGCAAGACAGCTGCTGCTGAGTAGTGCTAACACCACAGGAGGAGTAAAGAAGTTGGTCCTAAGAGGATGCTGTGTCACACAGGTTGCTGAAAACATGGGCTGGAGCTCCAAGAGCAACACTTTAAAAAATGGTGTAGGGTTGGAGGTTTAGCTCAGTGGTTCCAGTGCCTGCCTAGCAAGCGCAAGGTCCCTGGTTCAATCCCGGTAACCACATACAACAATAACAAGCATGGTGACTCACGCTCACTGGCAATCGGTACCACATACTACAGTGGTGGCTCATGCCTGTAATCTCAGCACTCAGGAGGCAGAGGCAGGAGGATTGCTGAGTTCAAGGCTTGCCTGGGCTACAGAGTGAGCTCAGGGCCAGCCTGAACTACAAAGCCAGGCCCTATCTCAAAAAAAAAAAAAATTAAATTAATTTAAATTTTAAAAAAAACGGCATAAGAAAGCAAAGCAAGAAACCAAACATAGTCAAGAGAGACCTGAGAGTAAAAACATTGAGTAATTTAAGCTTCTGAGATGAATTGTAAGCCCAGACACCAGGAAGTAGGTCTAGCGGCAAAAGAAATGGCGCAGAGCTATAGAACAAGCTGCACATACTTCAGCCTCACCTGTAATCCCACCCGACTGGGCTCTGAGTAGCCAAAGGTAGGACTCAGCAGATGGGTGGCTGTCACCCTTCTGTAAAGGAACAAACCAGAAATGTTGAGGCAGGTGCCCTCTGCTCCGTTTCTCCCTCTTCTCCTTATATAGAGCATATATACCTTCTATATGCTCTAATTTCCAGAGCCCCCACCTCTGCATCACATCCCAGTTCCTTCTTCTACCACTTGCCCTAGTAGTTACACACCTCAGATCTAATACTGACAGAATCCTGCTTCCTCGGTGTAAGACTTCGCTTGGGTTAGCGTGAAACAAACGGCCAATAATTCACACTGCTGCGGAAGTGTCCCTTTTGTTGTCTGTTCCATTAGCTTTCCCAAAGATTAGTTTCTTTCTCTCAATAGCTTGTTACACCAAAGCCGGAGGATGCTGTAGGGGAGAAGGTTTTTGAGAGTGGCGAGGCGGCAGCTGAGAGGTCAATGTCCGCTGAACCAGTCGGTTTCCTGTTCAGACACAGGCTCAGCTCCTGTCCACTGATGGTGTAAGCCAAGCACCAAGCTGTGTGCCTTCTTCTCACTGCATCCGAGGTCGGGGAAGGGCAATGGCCTCTTGAAGGTAAATAATATTCTTACTGTTGTTTTCAACAAGACCGAATTAGGAAAAAAGAATATGCTCTGTTCACTGAGACAGCTAAGGGCCTGGGAATGCCACAGTTTGCCACTGTCGGCTTCTCGTCTGGAAGTTGCCTACTTATCCCAGTTGCCTGGTGTTAGCTTCTCAAGCATCCTTAAAGCAAGGAAATTAACTCATTTGCTGAACGGCACCAGTGCGTGTCTATGCATTCAGAAAGAGCGTTCAATCCACTTCAAAAACATAGTTTTTTTTTTTTTTTTTTTTTGAGACAGGGTCTCGCTTTGTAGTTCAGGCTGGCCCTGAGCTCACTATGGTGCCCAGGCAAGCCGCCGCGAACTCGGCAATCCTCCCGTCTCTGCCTCCCAAGTGCTGGGATTACAGGCGTGAGCCACCACGCCCGGCATTGTGGGATGCGGTGTTGATTGTTGGTGGGCATGTCTCCACGCCCAGCATTGTATGTGGTTACCGGGGATCCAACTCAGGACCTTGTGCTTGCAAGGCAGGTGCCGGAACCACTGAGCTAACCCTCCGGCCCCTCAAAAACACAATTTTAACCCAATTCAAACTCGCATTAGCTTTAGGGATTAAAGTAGGTGTCACACCGATGACAACTGACTAGTAACAAATGGCGACCAAGACAATGACCATGACACTGAAGGCTTGTGGGTACGGCAGCCCAAGGTTTACTGTTGTTTCCAAAACTACCAAAGATTGTCAATATTATTAAAAATCTTTTTGAATCACTTCAAGCAGTATAATTTCTGATGAAATGGATCTACTGCTGAGATGTTCATGTATTACTCTATGCAAGAAAGAAGCACATGAAAAGAAAAGAGCCAAAGAATATAGATAAAACCTTCCTAAAGGAACTCAGGATGAGACGCTTTTTAATTAACGAAAAGAGCTGGCGAGCCTCTCATTTGAGGTACATCTGTTTTCAAATCTATTTTCCATACTTGTCATCTCTTTTTCTCCTTTCATCTTTCTTCTATTGTTAGAGTGTTATTTTTCTCCTCTCTCCTTTTCAACAAACAGCGAAGGAAACAGCCTTTTAGCTAATAAATTGCATTTTTAATTTGGCTTGTTTTCAGGGATTCTAGCTGACTTAATGTATTACATGAAACCCCAGGATTTAATCAAGGAAAGAAGGCCATCAGGAAAATGAAAATCAACTACCCAGGTGAGTTAAGCTGAAAATAATTTGCATTTCAGAGCCGTGCAGGATGATACGTGGTCCAAGTTTTCATGAGGGAGATAAAATGAAAATGATGTGCTTTGTTAGTTCAGAAGTCATAGCCTTATAACAGCGGATACTAGGAAGCTTTTCTGATTTATTCTGTTGAGCCATCAATATGTGGAGTCATTGGCACTCAAGGACCATTGGGAAAACATTGGCGAAAAAGAGGCTGCCTTTGCTGTCTAGGCAGCATTGTGTGTCTGTCTGAAATGGCTAGTTCTAACCTGGGACCTCGACCTTGTCCCCTCAGACTCCACTTTTTATCAGGCAGGATGGATTTGCTGCCAGAAAGTAAATGGTGCCAGGGGTCAAAAAGTTTATCAGTTCCAGAACCTGAGAACCTCATTCCAGGAAATCTGAACACCAACATCTTGGCTGGCAGCTCCACTGTGCACGTGCGAGATTTTTGTCTGTAATTCTAAGAGAACAGATAAAATTTATTCCTGCTGTGCTGTAAAAACTGACATGGAAAAAGATTTGATTTTAATTCCTCAACCCAGGACTTCAGATGCCAGCAGTGACTGCTTGGAAGACACAGCCACTGAGAACCTCCCGGAAACTTGCTTTCTTGTTGCTCAGAATACACGGCGCTAAGAGCGCTAAGGGTCTGCAGGAGCGAAGAGCCAAGCGGGGCATTCTCAGTGTACCCTTAAAGGACAGTTATTCACCTGGAAGGTCAGGAAATTCAGAAATGCTGACGTGGAGAGTAATCTCTTTTTCTTGTTCCTTTTGTTGGCTTCCCTAAAAAGGTTTCAGCCCTGCTGGGCTTAGTTTACTTTCTACTGGGTTCCACATTTTCTATACTGGGGAGAGGGGAGTTGGGGAAGAGGTCAAGGAATGGTGCTATTCAAAGAAAGGAATGCTTGAAGAGGACAGGAGGGTTCCTAAAGAGTAAAAGGGTAGTGAGAGCAGATTTAGGAGACAGAAAGAGAATTACTAAATGGGGAGCCCAGAACTTGGAAGTGACTCAGTTAGGCCAGGCAAAAGAGAGGAGAATTGCTGTATTAAATAGTAGGCCAGGGATGCGGCTCAGGGGGAGGACACTTGCCTACTATGTATGAGGTCCAGGGTTTGATTCTTGGTGTCAAAACAAAACAGAACAAAAAAACCAAAGGAAAATCGCTCCTAGGGCCCCTACAGAGAGCTGTTAGGGTATGTATAAGCTACCTGTGTGATCGAGTAATTTCTCTGCTCACTTCCTACTTCCAAGATTACACAGTGCCCCACTGCCTGTGCTGGGGCATAGTGCAGTGAAAGACTTCATTATACATACCTCACAGAAAGGTCAGTGACTGATGACAGTCCTGTTAAAACAAACCAATGGCAAAACCCCTGCCCCTCCCCTTCAGGAGGATTCAGCTCTGCTGGTGGTGCTACCGGAACTACTGCTTCTCGACCCTGTGGTCACTTGCGTTTAGGCTTCAGCCCTGTGGGTGGGATGAGGCCAGACCTGAGGGGCCCTGAGGCCATCGTGCAGTACAGGAACTAGAATGAAATGTCTGCTCTGCGCAGACTCCATGAACCCCAAAGCTGGCTCACAGCATCTCAGCGAGTTAAAGAACCAGTAATTTTAGTTAGTATGGAAGTGGAAAAAAGAAGCTAGGAACCAAAAAAAAAAAAAGAAAGAAAATCAGCAAAGTGCTTTTATTAAAGCAACATTTGCTGACAACTCTTAGGCTTAGGGTTTTTAAACTAGTCTTCATACAATTTGAAAATCTGTCAGATATGCCACTTTTTTTTTTTTTGAGACAGGGTCTCGCTTTGTAGCTCAGGCTGGCCCTCAACTCACTATGTAGCCCAGGCAAGCCTAGAACTCAGCAATCCTCCTGCATCTGCCTCCCGAGTGCTGGGATGACAGGCGTGAGCTACCACGCCCGGCACTGTGGAATGTGGTATTGATTGCTGGTGGGTGTGAGTCACCATGCCCAGCATTGTATGTGGTTGCCAGGATTGAACTCAGGGCCTTGCGCTTGCCAGGCAGGCGCTAGAACCACTGAGCTAAATCTCCCGCCCACAGATACTTCACTTTTAAACTATAACAGGGTACAGTCTCTATAGATCCAGCTTTCTCCATATGTTGGTTGAGACAAATATTACTTCTCTGTGCCTGATAGGACTGACCCTCAATACTTTCTGCCTCAAGCCTGCAGGTGAACTTTGTTCACTACTGCAAGGGCCACGTGCCTTGGAGTTAATGTACCTGCCTTGTGGATGGAGGCAGGTAAGTCAGGGTTCACCCTTCTGCTGCAAAGGACACCCAAAAGCGTCACCAGGCAACTACTCAGAAAATGTGTGGGTGAATAATCAGTGTTTTGACCCTTTTTACGATTTCAACCAGACCGGGAATTAAGGACTCTTGGCAACATCCAATGAGAAGCCTTGGTGTTACAAGGACTGTCACGCTTGTCTTTCACTTTTTAGAGAAGCATTTCAAAAAGCAAGGATACAGAAGTCTCAGAAATTTAACAAAGACCTTTCAGCAATGGCATAATTATCCAAAAGAAATTTTTCTTCGTAGGAACTTTGAGCAATGCACATTTACCCTCCTTAGGCAGAAAGGCTGGAGCTAACTGCAAAGAGCTCATAACCTTCTCATCCTTTGCTTGTGATAAGACGTAGAAGTCTGTTGATCCCAACTGCTTTCACTGGGACACAAGATCCAGCCACCAAATGGTTCATTTATTGCTACAGAAATCTCTGGAATGGCTGTATCTGCATCCTGGGCTCTGGGTGCCCTGCTTCTCCTATGATAATTAGGATAAACACCCACACACTGACACTAGACAGCCAAATTTAACCTAAGAATTCAAGGCATTCACTGCCCATGTCACACCAGTTCTCTGTACACTTAAAAAAAAGAATGATCCCAGAGACTTTCTAAAAAGTGTGAGACAGAAATGCCTTAAGGTCTTTTCAGCAATCATGATTAAGTTCAGGTGCACACAGTAGAAAGCCTAAAGAGTCGTAGTTTACCGAGATAAAGGTTTTACTTTTTCCTTAGGAGAAGTTCATCTGGGTAGGTGGAAACTCGGGTTTGGTCTATTTTACTGGTCCGGGGACAGTGGCAGCGAACCTACGGCTCACGTGCAGCTGTGGGTTGTTCGCGGTCATCGGAAACCCCGAAGGTTTGCCATCCCCACCTCAGAGCACTGCATCTATCGTGAAGGTCATTTTGGTCACAAGATATGGCTCTGGTACGTGCAGTTGTTCTCAAAGTACCACCTCTGGAATTTAGAAACGCAAATCCTTGGGCTGTAACCCAAACTACATCAGAACCCTCGGGCCCGACCGACCGGCCATCAGTGTTTAACGAGCTGCCCATGTGATTCCCATAAGCTTCTACAGCTGAGACGCAGGCGTCTGCGAAGTACACATCCAGGAACAACAGGGACAGGCAGAAACACGCGCACCCCAGCAGCAGGTAAAATCATGACTTTTCCAGGTTTCCCACCGAGCAAATGACTTCTGCCTCCCCCCTCCCCCTCCACCGCCCCTAACCTGAGATATGTCGCCCTGTTAAACCCGACCGTGGGGAGATGGTTAGAGAAGGGACAGTAGCTACTACATGGCAGGCGACTAGCAGAAGAGTAGACTCAAAAGCACAGGGGCTGGCACACCTTCCCTAGGGCTTCCCACCAGGTGTCGTCAAATGGATGTTGGCATTCTTTCACCTTAAGATGTCGCACTGCCCTACCAAGTGCCTGCATGCAGTGGGTGTAAGATAATTCAATTCACCTGACCGTACATTTAGTCAAAGGCCATTTACTAGTGACCAATCTTTTTTTAAAGTCTGGTAATATTTTCTCTACTTGAGAATGTTAGATTTTCAATGGTAGGAAAAGTATGCAGCCAGACTGGCAGAAACCCCTGCGTTACTTTTGTGTATCTATTTGTGCATAATCAAATATTAACTAACCTCTCCCTAGGTTGACTGAATTGACTTGTGAGAACTGAAGATAACCCAAACAAGATAAAGCCAGACCCCACTCGTCAGAATACCTTCTACCTCTCCATTTTTCTTATCAGTGTTCCATTCTGGAAAAATGAGCCTAGAGACAAAAAGTATCCAGCTCAAATGGGATAAATTACAATTAACTTACCAGATGGGCCCACTGGCGAGAACGGACTCTTCATCTTTTACTTCTGTGTTCACTTCCGCGTCTGCAAAATATGGCTTCTTTACTCACAACTGCGTTGGGGTGAATTCACCATGGCAGATTTAGGCGGTTTTACAAAGCAAGAGGCTCAAGCTCTACTAGTGCGAGGGAAGCAGAGGCATCAGCTGACCCCACAGTGCGCTGTGAAGCTGGTCAGCTCGCGGAGCTTCGTCAGGGAAGAGACGAGGGGGTGGAGCCTTGGCGGCCACACCCTGGCCCATCATTGGCTGACGGTGCTGTGGGGCGCGTGAGTGGGGCTGAGGCAGCTCCTTCACACTGCGAGAGTGCAGTCCTCAGGTGCTGCCGGGGCATACGGGTGATGGCTTGGTACAGCAGGCACTACAGTCATTCGCAGACCATTCTTAGGTTCTAGTCTCAAAAATATTGGTAGACATCAAAAAACTAAGCAAAATCTAAAACTTCATGATGACCCGTAGAACCTACCCAGTCTGGCTCCTGTCCTCTTCTGGGTGCCATCTGCAATCTCTCTCTCACCTCGGCCTCTCTGCTTTCTGCTCCTCATGCCCAAGCAGCTCAGGGCCCTCGCACTTACTGCTCATCTCCCCGACCATGTTTCTCTCTATAGCAACAGAGCATCCAGCACATTGTGGTCCTGTCTGCTCAGATATCAACTCTGTGGAGGGGCTGTCCTGACCGCCCCATGGTACGTGTCTTCATCCCATAGTCCCTTGCTTGTTTAACCTCACAACTCCTGTCACTACCTGACATTGTGTTGTGTATTTCTTTGATTTGTCTGTCCTCTAGCTATAAAAGTCAGAGTTTGGCCTGCTTGCTCAATGATGTGCAATATCCTAAAATAGTGCCTGGCATACAGTAGAAGTTCAGTTATAAGTGGAGGATGAATAAATGAGTTAATTCAAATAGATTCTCTCTGATGAATGTATCAAAATGCAAGAGGGGGCCAGAGATTTAACTCAGTGGTTCCAGCACCTGGCTTGCAAGCACAAGGTCCTGAGTTCGATCCCTGGTAACCACATACAATGCTGGGCCTGGAGACTCACGCCCACCAACAATCAATACCACATACCACAGTGCCGGGCGTGGTGGCTCACACCTGTAATCCCAGCACTCCGGAGGCAGAGACAGGAGGATTGCTGAGTTCAAGGCTTGCCTGGGCTACATAGTAAGCTGAGTGCCAGCCTGAACTACAAAGTGCGACCCTATCTCAAAAAAAAAAAAAGCAAGAGGTTGATCTGGAAAGAATGAAGGACACGAACAATCTACAGGCAGCCAGAAAAATCCAACCAGTAGATCTGAACTCTAAGCAACCGGTCCTTTGAGGCTTAGTACAAATATCTTACATCAGCTTGGAATGAGGACTTACAAGTTGATCTCCCTGTAGTAGACCAGCTTGTTTTCTTTCTCACTTGGTGGTCACGTCTTCATCACCATCTTAGCCTCTGTCAGGTTGGCCGCACCCTACAGGGAGCGACACACTAAATGAGCCAGCAGCCTGGCCTAGATCACACTGAACTACTGGAGACAGCCCTCAGAGCCTAGCAGCACACCTGGGATAAAATCAGGGTGCTCTTTCAAACTTGTTTTTTTTTGTGTGCAGGTTAATGGTACCTTATTTTAGATTTCTAGACCACCTAGGCTGACACTGGCGGCCCCAGAACAGCAGGTCCCATAGCTGCTATTCACTCCCTCTGTGCAGGCAGGTTTTTTTTTTTTTTTTTTGACACAGGGTCTCGCTTTGTAGTTCAGGCTGGCCTCGAACCCACAGCAATTGCCCTTGGGCAGGCAGGCTTACGCCCTAGATTCCCCTGATGATTCCCTGGGGGTTGGCTCCAGACCAGGGGGAGCTAATGCGACGCTCAGACTGAAGATGAAGACCGTGGAGGACATAGCCCGGTGTCCCCTTCCTGAGAGGTCAGCCAAGCGCCTCTGCGGTGCTGCCAGCCACAGCCAAGAGGGCCAGAATGATCTCACGAGGGGTTTGTGGGACTTGTGATCACTCTCAGGGCAGCTGCTGGCCCCACGTTTGGGTGGCCCACTCACAACAGCTCTGCAGAGCTCCCACTGCTACTTTGGCCCCCAGGAACTGACAAGTTTAAGGTCATGGAGACAGCACAACCGGCGGGAACACTGGCATTGCCGTGGGCTGCAGTGACGGAGGAACCGGGGGTTTACTTTATGGGCGAGTAACCAGGGCAAGTGCGATGGGGGAGGGGAGATACACAGGGACAGGGAGTGTAGCGGCTCCTGGAGACAGTCTCGGAGCTTGCAGCAATGCTGAGCATCTAAGGGAAGTGGCAGCGCTGTAAAGTTGTCCTCAGTTTCGACGCAATCCTGTTGATACAGGGGAGCGAGCCTAAAGCCCAACCTGCTAGACACTTGAAACACGAATTTGTGTTCTCTAAAACCGAAGAATGAATTCTAGGAACAATGGAGGTTAAGAGTATGCAAAGTTAAAGAAAGCTTCTAAGGGGCACAGAAGGGGAACCTGAAAATGGGAGACCAGGAGTGCTTCTCCCAGTGGGTATTTATGAAGCAAAGCCATAAGGTGAGACGGGTTCAAAGTGGGGCGTACCAATAAAGTTCAGAAAAAAGGACAAACTATGATCAACCAATAACATTCATATTGATTAAAGGGGAATCCAATAACAAAGGAAATCACATAACAAGGATTTTCAGGCAGTGGTCTTTTTCTGCCAGAGGTACATTAAGATCTTGGCCTTCTACCCTGGAGACTGAAGGCTACTTAGAATATCAATCACTCTATTTATCCTACGTGGGTGGGGTAGTTTCTCTTTTGGTAATGTTGATTTTAGGTGAAGTATCCTTGACTATGCACCACTGGTCTTTGGGAGGGCCAGCTGTGTCTAGCTACCCACACGATATCTAACTTGTTTACCTATCTACAACAATGGTTGCCTTCAAGCCATGTGACCTTCAGGTTAAGGGCTAGTCTAATAATGTGACTATCTGGAAATCTGCCTCTCAGACTTAATTTACATTCCAAATAGAATACATCTGTTTTGCAGATTTTGTCTGTTTTTAGAAAACAATGATTTCCACAACTAAATATTTGAAATTCTAACTCTAGAATCTAGCCACTGTAGAATTAAAGAACTCCAAACTCACTTGCATTGTTCTTTTTTTTTTTGAGACAGGGTCTCGCTTTGTAGTTCAGGCTGGCCCTGAGCTCACTATGTAGCCCAGGCAAAGCTCAGAACTCAGCAATCCGCCTGTCTCTGCCTCCCGAGTGCTGGGATGACAGGCGTGAGCCACCACGCCCAGCACTGTGGTATGTGGTATTGATGGCTGGTGGGCGTGTCTCCACGCCCAGCATTATATGTGGTTACCGGGGATCGAACTCCAGTCTTTGCGCTTCCGAGGCAGGTGCCAGAACTACTGAGCTAACCCTCCGACCCAGGACCTTGCGCTTTTGAGGCAGGTGCAGGAACCACTGAGCTAAATCTTAGGCCCTCACTCACCTTGTTCTTGAGAGGCATGTAGAGCTCAATATTGCACTGCCTTTATTTTACAAATGGCCAGAACCTCTAGATTCTTTCCACCCTTCCCCGGAAAAGGTGCCTAGAGGCTACCTTTGGATTTTGTCATCATGCCAAATGTTCTTAGAGCTAAAAGCTTTCTGTTTATTTCTTTTAATTCTTTCTTATTTAATTTTAACACCCGAAGAAGTAGAAGATAGTTTAATCCCATTTTACAGAAGAGCAAGCTGAGGCCTACCACACCAAAGGCGCCGGCCATGAGTAGGAGGGGGCTCTATGGCCTCGAACTTTGCACTGCACCCCATCAAGAGTCAGCGAGTTTTTGCCAGGTGAGGTGGCTCACGCCTGTCATCCCAGCACTCGGGAGGCAGAGGCAGGAGGATTGCTGAGTTCGCGGCAGCTTGCTTGGGCTACATAGTGAGCTCAGGACCAGCCTGAACTACAAAGCGAGACCCTGTCTCACAAAAAAAGAGTCAGCCAGTTTTCGATTTGGGGGGACAACTCACAGTGGCCCCTGGTCCTCACGTCACCTTTGGGTCTAATCTGAGGACTGACCAGCTTCTTTCTGAATGTCACGGACAGTGTCTTATGACGAATCAGGATGTGTTCAGAGCCTAAAGAAGCACAGTGCGCTGCCTGGCCTGCAGGATTCCCACCTGGGCTCCTTAGTAATCATTTCACATATCTGCCAGTGCCCGAGATCTTGAAGTCCGCGGCAGGTTTCTTGACCCCCAGCAATCCCAGCCTCCCCGATATTCTAACGGGCAGTCCGATCTGTTTCCGGACTCTATGTTGGCCTCTCTGGAGTAAACGCGGCGAGGCATTTGAAGGAAAGGTAGAGCTTGCAATTGCTTTCACTGAGCGTGGGGGAGTGGCTGGAACTGGTTGTGAAAATTAAAATGGCAAAAGCTGGCCAAGGAAGTAGAGGGTTCAAACTGCCTGCTGAGGGAGACTCGGTTCCTCACTTTCAGCTTGATGAGGTCTTTCCCGAGCACACCGAGTTGTACAGCTGCCCGTGCTTTGGAAAGTGAAAAACACCAGCTCTCTCTTATCAAGCTTTGTTTTGGCAGAAATACGGTTCCCAGCCCTGAATCACTTAACTATATTTGTATCTCCATAGCTTTTATTGGCATTTCATTAGCAAGCATAAAATCGTTCAGAACGAGGCTCCTGTGCTCTGTAAAGAGCCATCCAGCATCTTGACAGGATGCTGCCGCCTTAGGCCTCTGGGACGACAGGGGAGCTGGGCCGCTCGCCTGGGTCACAGCCCACATCTTCTCTAGCCTGAGACGCTGGCGTGTCTCCCTCCCTGCCCACCAGACTGTCCCCGCCTTCGGCCCTCCTCTCCGCTCTTTCCAGCACAATCCTGACTCGCTCTCTCCGTGCTCACAGCCTTCATCGAAATTCTGCTCTCTAAAAAGCCTTGGGTGCTCCGTAGTGCAGGCGTTTGTGTGCAGTTGGTGCTAAATGAATGCGACTGCAGGGCTGGAAGGGTGGCCAGGCAGGTGGAGACCAAGGAACGTGATGGGATCGCACTTTGTGGAAGTTTTGGGAAAGAAACGACAACTTGGTCCCTAAAAGGGACAATGGAGATGTTTTTTCCTTTTCATGGAAGAAAATGGCGGGTTCTCTGTGAACTGTGATTTCTTTCCCAGTCCTGCTTAATGCCTAACTCCCTAGTCAGGGGTGATGGCAGAAACTTTCTGAGGCGCCATTTGCTTCTGTGACTATTGTTGGGAAGGTTGGACTTTGGTACCGGTAGGGACAGATCGCCCTGCTGAAGCCGGGGGTCCTGAAGAGGGAGAAGCTCTCGGCTTGCAGGGGCGCGGCTTTCAGTGCACTGAGGTCCTGGTTGACCCGAGTGTCCCCTCTCTTCACCTGCTCCTCTTTCCTCACCCCCGACCCACTTCCGCAGTGGACACCAGCAGGAAAGAGGAGCAGGGGGCGGGGAGGCAGAGCCACTGTGGCCGCTGGCGTCGCATCAGGTTACACACGCCTGCTGTCGCCCCGGGACGTGGCCGCCCCTGGGATGGCAGCGTGGCTCTGTCCTGGCCCCTGAGCTCCCAGAGCAGAGTGGAGGGAGCAGCCCCTCTTCGCAGCTCACCACGCAGACAAGTCAGGCCTGCGTGCGGGCGAGGCTGCCCTGTGAAGAAGCTCATCAGACGGAGACATCTCAGTCGTGAACGTAAAGGCGACGCTGAGGTCTGCTTTGGCCATATGCTTTCCCATCCCCCCCCATAACTGCCATCACCTCTTATGCATTTAGGAGGCTATCTTAAATACAAAAAATGGCTTTGTTTCATATTTTTAAAGTATATGTATTATCATGTTACATGGCGTTCAATAACTTGTTTTGTTTTTTTCTCTCACTAATATTTTTCTTCTCAACAAACACAGAATGGCCTTATTCCTCCAGGCTGCTGTGCAGAGGACAGCCATCGACAGCAGCATGTATTTTACCACCATCTTCTTAGTGGGTGTTTAGGCTCTTCACAGTGTGTTACTGCCACAGACAGCACCGTACAAAGACCATGGAGAACGGTTTTCACTTTGTGCCTGAATATGAATGTTTCTCTGGAGCAGATGGCATTGGAGACACATATTACATTTTCATACCTTCTAGCAAATTGTCCCTTTAAGGTAGCTAAAGCAATTTACATCTGCCAGATAGCTGAGTACAATTTATTACTTCCTAAATAATATTTAGGCATTTCATATATAAAGTGTTTCTATTTGGCATGTATTTATTATTGTTATTCATTTAGTCATTGGCTTATTCAACAAACGTACTGAATCTTGGGTC
>PVIC010045592.1:0-14570 GCA_004025085.1 Thryonomys swinderianus
ATCTGGGACCGAACTCAGGCCCTTGTACATTCAAATTTGGTGTGGTACCACTTGAGCTAAATCACCAGACCCCAATACTCATGATTTCTATAAGGTAAACATTATTCTCACTGAAAGAAGAGAGATTCATGGGCCAGAGATTTAGCTCAGTGGTTGCGGCAGTGCCTTGCAAGCACAAGGCCCTGAGTTCGATCCCATTGACCACATACAATGCTGGGCATGGTGACTCACGCCCACCAGCCATCAATACCATATACCACAGTGCTGGGCGTGGTGGCTCACGCCTGTCATCCCAGCACTCAGGAGGCAGAGGCAGGAGGATTGCTGAGTTCAAGGCTTGCCTGGGCTACATAGTGAGCTCAGGGCCAGCCTGAACTACAAAGCGAGACCCTGTCTCAAAAAAAAAAAAGAAGAGAGGTTCATAAACTTTCTTGAGTTCCCATGACTAGAAAATAGTGGAGCCCGATTTTGGAGTAGGCTACCCCACTCTACAAACTTTTCTTCTCACTTCCTCTGGCCTTCTTTTCATTCACTTCTCTGCAACCTGGTTGGGGGAGACATAGGAGCACTGATGTCTCAGACAAGGAGGAAAACTGACTGCAAACTTTAGCACCAAAAGTCCAGAATAAGAAGAATTCTAATAAGGCCAAGGTCCTGAGAGTAGAAAAAGGTTGAGGAGGAGAGAGTGAGAAAAAATAAGTATCCACAATCAGAGCAGTCAGTGGCTGTGTGCAAAGAACCTGTTCTGTCCCAGAATCTTCTCTGTCCCCGTCCAAGGAGTAGGTATAATAAACATGCAGCCCATATGAACCAAGTGCAGGACTTCAACCAGCAGGAGAGTCCCAGCCCTGAAGGCAGAGTCTCACAGAATTTAGATCATTCTACTCATTCATTCCAAGCCCCATTTTCTTTCCTTCAGTGCTCTGTTATCTACATTTAGGTTGAGTACCCAACTTGTTCTCGTGGACGAGTCAGGGTGGTTTGGTGGATAATGAAAAGCACACCATCACAGTCCCCGGAAGTCTACTCACACACGTCTTTAAAACTGCTACAGTAATTCAGGCTGGCATCGAATAACATCACAATCAGGAAGTCCGTTCTTTAGATCTAATCTACATCCATCTTGCTGCCACTTATAAATTTTGCCTTCCCACCCCAGCCCAGAGTGTTTGGTGCCCAAGGAAAATACAAAACAGTAATTGAGGACACGCTTTGCAGAGCCATCAGAAGAATTTATGAATTTGCATAGAATCCATTGTGATCCTCAGATAACAGGTGCCACATTTGTACAAAGCCTCACTGATTTTTTTTTACAAATTAGTCTGATAATTAAACTCTTATTAAGTAATTGCAAGCACTTATCCAATAATTCCTATTCCGTAAAGAAAATCCAGCTCACTGACTTATTTTATTATTGGAGAGACATATACAATGAACCTTTATCTAAAGACCCAAGGCCCTGAGCTCTTGCTGAGATAAATTACGAACAATGCTTCTAAATCTGTTGCATCAGAGGAAAATGTGTGGCAAGCGTGCTTCAGCGTCCCAGGTGTGAGCTGGCGGTGGGAGGCCGGGTTGCACATTAACTCTCTGACTTCCCCTAGATAGCCAGGTGACAGCTGCAGTGTGGTTTCTTTGAAGTGTGACATTCCAGGGCACACTTCAAAGAGCCCAGGCCTCTGAGGCAGGTATGTTTCAGGGCCGCACCTGGTACCTGCCAGCCCCACTGCAGCAGATGGCCAACAGGAAGCTCCTGAGAACTGGCCTAGGGACTGGCTAATGAAGTACATCCAACTGACACTGTTCCAAAGGGGTAAAGCAAGCCCACAGACGAGCCAGGTGTTTCCGGCTCTACCTTTTCTAAGAGAAAAAACTGCATCATCCTCCAATGGGGTCTAATCTTCATAGCTCTGACAGCAGCAAGGAAGAAATTTGGACAGCAAAATGTGCTGTGTGAACTTCAAACCTTACTCATACAGGCAAGACAGAGGTTGGACTACACTGCTAACGGTGGGTGTAGTTAAAAGTGAAACACAAGCAGAATGCTAAAGCTGCACATTCTGCTACAAATATAAATGGGAAACAACCAGAGTCATTGAGGCCAACTTGCCAAAGGGAGCACATTGAGGTCAGATCTAAATTAGGAAGAGAACCCAGCCTCCGTCCGAGTTGGTTAAAAAGCATTTAACACAAACCCTGTGCTCCACGCCATAGTGCCTTTGCCAATCACCTTTCTACCAACAAGTACTCCTGCATCTCTACTGGCCAGGTGTGAGTTTGGGGAAGAGGAAAAACACATGCTCTGTGGAGAACTGTGATAGAGATTATTAGCTGCAGTCCTCCTTGTTCAGCTCCTAGTGTCTAAAAACAAACATCCTGAGGTTTGTTTGAGTCAGAGCCCTTCCACTTGCTAACTGGGAAGCACTGGGCAAATTAATTTAACTTTCCTACTTCAGCTCCATCCTCAGCAAGTAGTTACAAGGATTCAGTGAGTGAACGCAAGGCCAGGGCAGGAGAGGGGTAGCGCTTAACCACAGCTCAAAGGTAACAAGGCGGGATATGGTCTTGCCAAAAACCACCATCCCACCCAGCTCCTGGACCATACTGAATGCCACTGAAATATGTCAGTACCCCGTCTTTCTGGAAGAAGAAAGGTCTCATGCCAGCTGCCATGTCTGGAGGTGGGATGCTTGAACGGAGGGGTCCAGAGGCTCCCTGCTTTCCCCAGCAGCATGCAGCATGCAGCACGGAAGCCATGCAGGGGACCTCGCTCAGCCTGCTGAGGCCACTGTGACCAGGCAGCACCTGGCTGACCCCACCCACTGCGGCCCTATGGTCGCCGCAGAGAGCTCAGCGCACGGGCTGTGTGATGAGGGTTACATGAGATCATTAATACGATGCCCTTAGCCTAGTGACCGGCGTGTATTAAGGGCTCAATAAATGTTCACCTCCCATATTATGTTAAGCAGCAACCAAAACAGCTCCTAAAACAGCGAGTAATTATTCCCACCAATACATCTGTCTCCACCACTCAGCTCGCTCTTCCACGTTCCACAAGATGACTATAGAGGGAGAAAGACAAAAGCAGAGAGTGAAGGGCCCATCAATCTTTGAGTCCTCACGTGCACTACAGAATACTAGAAAAAAAATCAGAGAGGGGCTGGGACAGTAGCTCAGTGGTGATATTACAGCCTGCTCAGGGCCTGCCTTCCATACCCAGAAGGACCAAGACAAAAGGGAGGGACATAGATAAGGACCCGAGTCTCAGTCTTGACTTTGCAACTTACAAATCAAGTTACTTAGCCTATGCCTCAGCATTCCCATCTATAGAATGGAGAAGAGAGTTGAAAATTAAATGTGTTCATAATACTTAACCCAATGTCTGATTTACCACAGCTAATAAGATACATCCATGGTACCAAATATATCTAAGGGTTCTCCCTTCACATATTTTATGTATTCCCTTTCACCAGGAGCTTTCTCAATAGACTGGCTCCTAAAGAAGCATTACACCACACGGCATATAATAATTTTTAGCATTGCAATAAGTTTAAGTATTGTACATAGTCGATGCCATAAATATTTGAGGTTTGATCATCACGCAGTTTTCTTCAGAAAGAATGAGCCAGTGTAAGAGTTAGAAACTGAGTGTGTCCGCATATCTTCCGTGTTCCCCATAGCTAAGGCTATCCCAGCCAGCATAGGAAAAGCAGAAACTTGAGCCGGAGGGTTAGCTCAGTGGTTCCAGCGACTGCCTCACAAGCGCAAGGTCCTGAGTTCAATCCCCAGTAACCACATACAATGCTGGGCGTGGAGACTCACGCCCACCAGTAATCAACACCGCATACCACAGTGCCGGGCATGGTGGCTCACGCCTGTAATCCCAGCACTCGGGAGGCAGAGACAGGAGGATTGCTGAGTTCGAGGCTTGCCTGGGCACCGTAGTGAGCTCAGAGCCAGCCTGAACTACAAAGCGAGACCCTATCTCAAAAAAAAAAAAAAAGAAAGAAAGAAAGAAACTTGCTGTAACTATTTCTTTAACTATTTTGCCTTTCTCTGAGCACCTCCCCATGTCTTTATTACCAGCCAGGCAATACCTTCTTTGAACCCAATGTGTGTGCATGCATTTGCAGATATACACACTTCATGTGGAGACAGCCCTCCTCTTTTTCACATAGGTCGTGGGGGGGTGGCACAGGATGGGATAAGTTCTGCAGTTTTCTGGCTCACTATACCTGTGACCTCTCATTCAGATCACCCCGATTTTGTTAAGACTCCACGCAATTTTGTTAAGTCAACCTAGCTTTTCTGCCAAGGCCAAGGCATATTCTGAAAAGTCTCTGGCCTAACCTTGTTTAAATAATCCCACCCAGCCTCGACTGCGACACATTAATCGTCTGTTGATCCTTCCGATGGCCCTGGTAAGCATCTACATCCGGCATTTTCACCTCCTCCTCCTCCACCCCTGAATAACAACTCTGTGAGTAATCTTGCTCTTACCACTATGATAGCCACCTTCATCGAGGCATTGTGCCAAGAGCTGTAGAAATATCATATCATTATATTTATTACAACAACATTTAAAGTATTATGGGGTTTTTTTTTCATTTTGCAAATAAGAAAACAGACTTGAAAAGTTTGGATAAGATATCAAAAGTCACTAAACTAAAATATAGAAGCTCTGGGATTCCAACCAGATGAGTTCGTTCTTTCATAGGTCTATCGATTCCTATCTAGTCTATTCTCTGTGCTAGTAATATAGGTATTGCTTATTAACAAACAAGTTGGATGTAATTCCTTTCTTAGAGGGATCTGTCTTCAATGTGACTCCAAATCCTGTTTCTTTCCCATGATTCCTATCACCTCCCAAAATAGAGACCAAAGTGCCATCCCAGCGTGGTATATTTTAACCGCAAAAAGGACTGCCCACCTGGTTACCTGGAGATTATAACCTGATGCATCCAGAACCACCCAGCCTGAGCCAAAGGAAAATCTTGTAAATAATTCTATGCACAACCAGGCCGGGCAGGCAGGATCTTATTTAGTATTTTAATGCAATTTTGGACAAGACTATCTTACTAAGAAAACCACAATGTGAGAGTTGCCCCTGGGGTGGGAACTCTGCCCTTCCTTTCCCACAAGCACCATGAATTCCTTACCCCAATGTATGAGCATTTCCTCAATTTTTTATTGTAATGTAAGATAGTAGATAATAATAAAGAATATACTAAAAAGCACTCTCCAATGCCGGACGTGGTGGCTCACGCCTGTAATCCCAGCACTCGGGAGGCAGAGACAGGAGGATTGCTGAGTTCGCGGCGGCTTGCCTGGGCACCATAGTGAGCTCAGGGCCAGCCTGAACTATAACGCAAGACCCTGTCTCAAAAAAAAAAAAAAAGCACTCTCCTTACCTCTATGAAAACAGAAAACAGAATTCCTTAATAGAGTAGCAGTAGTTAATAACGGTATACCATAATCTTAAAGAATTGCCAAAATTTTTTAATTGAATTCTTTATTGTACTTTTTTTTTTTTTTTGAGACAGGGTCTCGCTTTGTAGTTCATCAGGCTGGCTCTCAGCTCACTATGTGGCCCAGGCAAGCCTCAAACTCAGCAATCCTCCTGTCTCTGCCTCCCGAGTGCTGGGATGACAGGCATGAGCCACCACGCCCAGCACTGTGGTATGTGGTATTGATTGCTGGTGGGCGTGAGTCTCCACGCCCAGCATTGTATGTGGTTACGGGGATCAAACTCAGGACTTTGTGCTTGCGAGGCAGGCGCCGGAACCACTGAGCTAACCCTCTGGCCCATTGGTACATTTTATATGCAGCTCACAATCACACTAAACATTGGGGAATTTGTACCAGTATGTGACATGAGTTAATTCTCATTTTAACCCATATCCCTATCAACCTACAACCCCCCCCACCCCTATAAAAACCATATATATATATATATATATATATATATATATATATATATATATGCTTTCTTTTTTTTCAAATCATATTTATTCTTTCCCCTCATTACTTTCCCCTACCACACTTTGAATATGTCTTATGCCAAATTCTTTTAATTTAGCAAATTCAAAGAACTGTCAATATAGAAGCTCTGGGATTTCAACTAGATGAGTTGACAAAAAACTATCTTACAAAAGGAGAACAGACAATAGCATGAAATTTTCTTTTCAATGAACTAGAAAAACCTACTCAGAAAATTTTAAGTGTAAACACTTCTAAAAAATCATAGTCACAGTAAGAGTCAAAACCACTCCTGGTGACATTTGGGGGTGGGGAACAGTAAGGAATTAGGGGTGAAATAAAAATCGCAGCCAAAATTGAACAAGAATTTGAAAATTAGGGGATCAATACTGAAGTCACCAGAGAGGAACACTGCCCATATCTGATTCTCTAGACCAAACGTGGACCTGATTTTCAAAATAACAGGTACTTCAAACGAAGGTGAGTTAAACTTAAGACACTCTTTCTTGTTCAGCTCTTCACAGGCACATAAATAAAATTCTGCATAAATAAAATTGACACATTTTTAGGGGAAGAAAACATGATTTCCATAGCATCACCCTATCATATATTTTCTAGTTTTCAGAAAGTGTATTGTAATGTGCTGACATGTGTATCATTTTGAGAGGACAACTCAAGTTTAAAAGAGGCATTGCATGGAAGTATTCAGAAGGAAATACAGCCTGTCTTCCAAGAGTAAGATGAATTTCATTTACTATTCATTAAAGTGTGACTTGCTTTCAGCTTGTAAATCTTGAGAACAGATTCCGGACACCCGTATACTGTTTTCATTGGCTCAGTCACTTTTTCTTTCCCTTGACCCTTCATAGTTTATGTTTAAATGTGAGCCGCAGCTGGTTTTGCCAGTGGGGGCCTCTGATTTTGCTTTACAAGAAAATACAGAGTGATCTTGAGGATGAACAGCAGGTGTTCTATGTTCACCTCGCACTGAAACAGGAGGTTGTGCAGTCATGAAAAAGTAAGGCCGAAAATAGGAGACTTGGCTGACGGACAGCTTCAGAGCGTAGGTGTACATCTCTATAGATGCACTTTGTCCCTTTAAAAGAAACTGTCACGATCATAACACAAACTTTAGGGAGGATATAACTCAACCTGCAGCGTATTCACGACAAAGTCTTGGAGGCGATAATAGAGAGCGAGCATGAACAGGCAGCATGAGGGTGCGCATGCCCTCTTCCTTCATGTTCGCCTTGCATGTACGGATGAGTAACGCGGGCAGCCCAGTAAAGCGCCTGTGGACCCGGGTGCCGGAGGCGTTGAGCGTGGAGACCACCGCGCAGTGAAAGGAGCTGTGATCTCACACGTGACTCGCGCCTTCCCTACGTGGTGCTCGCCAGAGAGCGGTTGTAGGGAAATAATCAAATAACGATAAGATGATGACTAAGATTTATCACCTGCTCACTATGGATCAGGCCCCGCTCTAAGCCCTTTACTGATGGTCCCTCGATCCCAACCATTAACTCCATGCACAGCCAAGAAAACAAAGCCCGAAGGTTTTCACCTGGGCTCTTCTGAATTCAGAGCACCGGGCAAAGGCACATCTGGCTGTTCACACTTCAGCCACATACCTAGATCACGCATGTGTTGAGTGATAATGAAGAACTTCAGTTCAATAATATTTGTCAGCCTGAGTCGATCCATCCCCGGACCCGAGCACAAGTATTTAAATCCCTTACTTCCTTGATCACACGTGCAGTTTCTTCTCATGTGGGAAATACTGTCTTGGAAGTGCAGTTTCAAACCACGAAATAATTCCAAGGGGAAAATGTTTACGGTCCTCTACGGTCAGCTTTTATTCTCTCCACTCCGCCTACTGAAAATTTCCACTTTTTTTTAAGGTTTCCCGCTTCCTTCTCTGGAAGGGTTCCCCAACAAGTGTAGACTTCGCAGCTCCCTCCTGTGTGTCCAACTCACCTGCAGCCCCTGCTTCGGCAACATCGGTTTGCAAACTTGGAATGCAGCACGGGGTGTCGCATGCTTCACAGCCCAGTGGCGCCGACGCTGCTGGACACACACCACACACACGCTGAGGAGAATACTTGACATCACTTCGCAGAGTGATGAGTCAGGGGCCTTCTTCACTGACTACACTGTGGTTCTTTGCAGGTAGGAGCTCCTTGACCCCTCTAACTATCTGACACATCATTCTACTTTAATAATTTCAAAACACTCTCAAAATAAGAGAAGCTACAATCTACATGACCTAAAGAACAATTTCATTTTCCCGCTGAGAAAAACAAGGCTCAGAAAACTTGAAAATTTGCCCTCAGTTTCCAATCATACCCCAAGTTCTTGGCCATGATTGGAATTTCCAGTTTGATTCACTCCAGTCCTGCCTTGTGAGCTTACGATAATTCTTAGCCAGCACAGCACTGAGAAGCACTAGTGTGGATCAGGGCATTAATGGTGACAGTGACTGAGGAATGCCGGGCAATTAGCAGACTTCTGGGGCTACTCCACAGGGCAATCCAACACAATAAAGAATTATTTCACCCAAAATGCTGCGGACTGAAACTCACTGATCTTATAACCAGTAAGTTTTCCCACATCTTGGCTTGAAATTTCCAGGAGCAGAAACACAGGCCCTCTGTGGTTAGGGCCAGCACAGGGATCCGGGATCTGGCCTGCTGGCTCTACACCTGGGACAATTTACCCCACTCCTTCTCTGTTCCTTCCTCTGCAAAATGGAGATGATCACGTCTATTTCAATAGGTAGAGGGAGAAACTGCAAACAGAGTACACAACGAACTCTCGGTAACTGCTAGCCCTTCATCATTACTTTCACTTATTTATTGATTTTCCTTCAAGTTGTTCATTTGAAACAGAGCAGTGAGTCAGGCACATCAGCACACATCTATAACCCCAGCACGTGGGGAGATTGAGGCAGGATCACAAATTCAAGAACAACCAGGGCAACTTAGCAAGATCTTGCCTCAAAAATTAAAGGTGGGAGGACTGGAGATTTAGCTCAGTGGTTCTACCACCTGCGTGGTAAGGGTAAGTTCCCTGGTTCAATCCCAGTAACCACATACGATAACACCAGGTGTGGTGATTCACGCCCACCAGCAATCAGTACCACATACCACAGTGCCAGGCGTGGTGGCTCACGCCTGTAACCCAGCACTCAGGAGGCAGAAGCAAGAGGACTGCTGAGTTCGAGGCTTGCCTGGGCTCCATAGTGAGCTCAGGGCCAGCCTGAACTATACTGAGGGACCTGTCTCCAAAAAAAAAATAAATAAATAAAGGTGGGGGATGAGAAGGAGCTTGGGGTGAAGGCTCTAGGTTCAGTCCCCAGTACCACCAAAAAACAAATAAACAAAAACTGTGAAATGGTCAAAATTATTATTCATCTTCCAGCTAGACTAAGGAAAATCCACTTGGTCGAAGCCCCCGTGGTTTAGAAGGTGATCTCGGAGCCTGCTAGCTCCCCACACCTCCCTTCCCCAAGCTCTGCTGCTCTTCTGTAGCCTCCTGGTCCACTGCCTCAGCAGAAATGGGGTGCAGGTGGCGTGGGACCTACCTCTTAACAAGACTCCTCCCCATTCCTCTGAAACTGCTGCCATGAAATCCTAATGCCGCTCCTGCCAGGGAACTTACTTATATGGGCAACGTCCCTGTACAGACCCAGTATCTCATCCCAGGGATGACCCCAAAGGGGAGGAGGCTGGGCAAGCGCACTTTACCTGGAAGACCACACCAGCATTTGGGGAGCTCCTACTTGGACTCCAGGGTGACCTCAGACGCGACCTACTCTGTGACGCTGTCACTCCCTCCACCCCCACTCTCGCTCCATCCAAGTCGGGTGAATCTCTAGGATCTCAGTCTCACCAGCACCTGCCTCCACTACATTATGTCGTCGCTCTTCTCATCCACATGTGACGGTGTCCACCGGCCTACGTGTTGCAAGGTTCTCCTCACTCTGACGAGCCTGGGGGGCATTTGGAGCAGGGCCTGCCTCCATCAGTCCCCAGACTTCACACCTTTCCTAATTTTCTCAACAGCTTTTAGCACTACTTCCCAGCAGTACTGCTGCATTATAGAGAGCAAAAGGCCCTCCCCAAATCTCTCATTCCCCATCCACGGGGAAGGCAAGGCCCGCTCTTCACAAAAGAGGATTCAAGTCGAAGTTCTCAAGGTTGCTCTGTTTTGCTTTTGTGCTGAGACAGGGTTTCAGGCTTGAACTCAGGATTTCCCGGTCTCAACGCCGGATACCTGAGATTACAGGTGTATACCACCACATCTAGCTCAACTCCCATTTTTAAATCAAAGTCCCATCATATTTGGGTAAATCATGTGATCTCCTAGTGTGTGGAAATAATGATCATAAGTTTTGTTCTAATGGTAATTTTTTTCCTTTCTTTTGCTCTTGTCTAATCCCAAACTCTGAGCCTGAGACAGATTATTCACTCGACCCGAGAGGAGCTACTAAACGCAGAGACTGTGCCATCTTCATCTTATTATCTTTAGACATTAATACAGTACTTGGCACCAAAGCTACTGAGAAGGAAGAGGGCTTGGGCATAGAGCCTTCTTGACATCCTGCCCTAACCACATCATACTGGCAAGAGATCCCCCCACATATGGGTAATCCCTGCTTGCCGGGAACTTCTATTTACCAGACCCTGATGCAATCAGAGCGAGCACTGTGCCAAATAAGCAAGAAGACATATTAAAAAGGCTTTGACTCTTGCCACAGCTGGATAACAATGTTTAGAATTTGATTTTGCTGTTTTTAGTTACACCAAAGACTATACGTGCCATTAAATTGTTGTGATTTGTACTTATAATAGCAACCTTTGCAATTATAGTTTTTGGATTCCTCGATATGAACCACGCAGCTAGCTTTGATATTATAACATGCATACACTACATTTCATTGGATAATTACACTGCCTATTTAAGATAAAAGGAAAAGACTTGGAAATGGTGGTCAGAAAGAATTTTATGCATATTCCAATTACCACATCATCATCTCTACATATTTAAGAGAATATATTAAAATATTTACTTTATTTTAAATAAATATGATTTTATTTATTTTGATATTTTTAATCTGAATTTCCACCCTTAATCTCTTTAGGCAGCCCACTGTTGGGAAGCAAATAGGCTTTAGAATTAGTGGGATCCTGTATCTAATCCCAGCCCTACCATTTCCTTCATCTATACCTTGATATGGGTTTGGTTCCGAATTATAGGCCATACCTCAAAACATTCTGATTAGTACGTCTAAAATGAGACATGGAAACCTGGGTTTAGTGAAACATCATTAGGTCACTGGGACCACTGCTCGTGGATTTTTCACGGAGTGAGTTAGTGCCTGTAAGAATGCGTGGCTATTAAAAAGCAAGACTAGCCCCTGTCCACTCTCTGGCTTCTGATCCCACCATGAGATCTCACTCTGCCTGCACTCCTGCAGTGGTGATGTCTTGCACCCTGAAGCCCTCACTGGAGTCACACGAATGCTGGTGCCATGTCCTAAACATTCAGAGCATGAGCTGAATAAGCCTTTATTTCCCTTTATAAGGTACTCAGTCTTAGGTATTCCATTATAGGAACAGAAAATGGATTAATGAAGAGAGATATTTTGAGACTCTGCAAACATTGTATTTTCCTCAAACTTTCACACACTGATGCCTGAAACAATAATTACTGTGGTGTTTAAATGTTGCTATTTCATTTTCTCCTCTCCTTCCTGCCATTATTAGTTTGAATGTCTAAGGAAGAATTCTATGAGGAAGTGTTTTCTCCTCTCTTCAATGTACTTACTGAGTCAACTACTTATTGATACCAGTACAAATCCAGACATCTTATGAGTTTTAATTTAATGTTATTACTATTTTATTGTTCAAAATAATCTATTTTCTTTTGAGACAGGGTCTTACTTAGTAGTTCAGGCTGGCCCTGAGCTCACTATGTAGCCCATGCAAACCTCGAACTCTGCAATCCTCCTGCCTCTGCCTCCCGAGTGCTGGGATTACAGGCGTGAGCCACCATGCCCCACACTATGGTAGTACTGATTGCTGGTGGGTGTGAGTCACCACGCCCAGCATTGTTTTATGTGGTTGCTGGGGTTCGAACTCAGGACCTTAGGCTTGTGAGGCAGGCCCTGGAATCACTGAGCTAAATCTCTGGCCCAATAATCTAACTTTTTAGGACCTGGTCAGAAAAGCCTTGACTTAGCCTCTCTGTTTCCTCCTCTGTCAAATAAAAGGGTCATCACAGGATTAATAATGCCTTGCATGGAAACCTCAGCCATTGCTTAACAAATCACAGACTCTCATTATATATAGCCATACTGTCATGAAAACCATTACATAAATGCAGGTGTTGGATCCAGCAATGATCTAGTCATACAATGAAGTTTTTATCAGACACAAAACAGATGTTGAGAAGACACACAGGGAGACCCTCCATTTTGTAAGAAGGACAGGACCAACCACTAATGTTGGGCAAATCTCCTCCCCATTTAGAAATCCTTTTCCACAGTGGAGGCTCTTTCCAGTTCTAACACTGTGCTAAACTAGACTGTGTTAGTTATGGAAAAATTAGGTAACTTGCACAAAATCAAGAAACAAGTCAATGATGTGTGAACAGTTATTTATAGAAGAAACTAATATCCATGGAAACCCTTAGATTTAAGAGTTCTCTCCCAGTATAGAAACAACAGCAAACAAGAAAGAGGTCACTATGTCTATGTTATTAGGCTCATCTTCCAACTCTTAGTGAAACGGACATTATTTCCTGCCTCTGTATTTTATGTGTGGCATTTATTATTATTATTCCTACTAATGGCAAACTTAGCACCTTTAAGTTCATCGTTGTCCTTTAAACGTTCATGGAAAAATGAAAACACTTACAGATGAAGTAAATCATACTGTCATGTATCACAAAGGACTGACAATGCCTGACTCTCAGTATGAGACCAAAACAAGTGTTTATTAAATGTTCAAGAACAAACAAAGGACCACAGAGATTATAAAAAATGATGGGCAGTATTTCAAAAGGATAATAGCTCTGGAGGAGTTGTGCAGTGAAGCCTGGGTTACAGAAGGTGCAAAGTTGTCCCTCATCTCTTGTGGATGAAAAGGGCACAGTCCAGAAACTGTGAAGTAGGGGTGCTATACTGCTGTCTGTCCAGCTTCCCCCTCCTTTAACCGGAGCACTGAAACACGTGGCGAACAAATGCTTCTGGCTCAAAGGCCCAGCCATAGTGACAACTCTGTGTCTCGTCCAGGTTCCACATTTAGTGATGCAAATGTGATTCTCTCCTAAAATTAAAGACATGGACAGGGACGATTCACAAGCACCTCTGAAAATATCTGGTACGTGCTCCATAAATACCGCCTCCAGGCAGCCTCTGAAATTAAATCCGGGCTCATTTGTTTTCCCAACACCTGCTGTCCACCAACCAAACTGTTTCACAAGAGCCTTTACCCTGCTGTCTTCTGAACTGCTCTAGGCAACTGCCTCACAGCAAAGACCAACACTTAAAGTCTTGGTCCTGCTCAAGTAACATACTCGGAAGGGCCAAGCTGACAGGCATTTCACCAAATGGTGCTCCATGGTGAACAGCCACAGTGAACACAATGATGGCATAGTGGGTGTTACCACGTTAATTCCACTCTGTGTTGTCTTTGTTTTGTTTGTTTGTTTGTTTTTTGAGACAGGGTCTTGCTTTGTAGTTCAGGCTGGGCCTGAGCTCACTATGGAGCCCAGGCAAGCCTCAAACTCAGCAATCCTCTTGTCTCTGCCTCCCGAGTGCTGGGATTATAGGCATGAGCCACCCCCCCACACACACTGTGGTATGTGGTATTAATGGCTGGTGGGTGTGAATCACTACGCCCAGCACTGTATGTGGTTACCGGGATCGAACTCAGGACCTTGCACTTGCGAGGCAGACGCTGGAACCACTGAGCTAAATCTCTGGCCTACTGTGTTGTCTTTGTTGTTTCCTAACATTCAGTTTACAATGCCTGCTACAGACTGAGGGCATTACACATAGGCAGGCAGACCTTCAGCATCAGAGAAAACACTCAGAAAGTGGACTTGGAGCCGACATAACCTCTGATCCTCTTTCCTGAACTCCTGGTGGAGCCGGCATGCCTTGAAGCCCTCTCTCCTCTAGCCTAGTCAGTGTTTTCAAGAAGAAAAATAGTTGGGACTTTAAATCCATTACTTCTAATAAACTCATGAACTTTTTTTCCTAATAGAAATGAAAGCTCTTTTAAAAAAAAATTGCCAAGGGCACTCCAAGGTCATCAGCCATATGAAATTATGTTTGGTAAAGAAGTTGGCTTTAAGGTTAAATCTTTTAATTATTAGTGGTTCCCATTTCTAATTTGGTGATCCTTAAGTTTCTGAACTCTCAGAAATATAGTGACCTTCATTACAAAGTGAAAACAATAAATAATTATCCTATAGTATTTAGTAAAGATAATATATGCAAAAGTATGTGGCATTGCCGGGCGTGGTGGCTCATGCCTATAATCCCAGCACTCAGGAGGCAGAGACAGGAGGATTGCTGAGTTCGA
>PVIC010045593.1:0-14572 GCA_004025085.1 Thryonomys swinderianus
GAGAGAGAGAGAGAGAGAGAGAGAGAGAGAGAGAGAGAGAGAGAGAGAGAGAGAGACAGAGAGACAGAGAGACAGACCGAGAGACAGAGACAGACAGAGACAGAGAGACAGAGACAGACAGAAAGAGACAGAGACAGAGACAGACAGAGAGAAAGGGAGGGAGGGAGGGAGGGAGGGAGGGAGGGAGAGAGGGAGGGGGAGATGTAGACTAGGAAAAGCAATGGTCAACATGAGCAAAGTTGGAGGCACCACAAGTCTGTACTTGAAGTTATATTACAAAGCTACTGTAGTAAAATTTGCATTGTTGAAAAACAGAAATATGCAACAATGAAACAGAATACAGGAGGCAGAAACATCTGCTGGCACATTCAGCTTTCTCCTCTTTGACAAAGAGGCCAAAAATGTCTGCTAAAAAGATAGTGTTTAACAAATGGTACTTGGGAAAGTGGCAGTTCATAGGCATATATAGAATCTAGTTTTAAGCCAAAATCAAGATGAATTGCAAATCCAAATATCTACACATAAGCATTTATGTGGTGGAAAGCAAAATAGGTAAAACTCTTGAAAATATAGGTGTTGCCAAGGACTTTCTGAATAGACCCCTAATTGTACAAGAAATAACATTAATCATCAACACATGGGATTATATCAAATTAAAATCTGCACAACAAAAGGAAACAACCAACAAAATGAAGAGACAGTATAGAGAATAGGAAATAGTGTTTGGCAGCTACCCTTCGGACAGAGAAGTAATGTCTGGAATACATAAAGAACTCAACAAATTAGACTCCCCAAGTTAAACAAAAATGGACAGTTGGAAGGGGAATGGGTAAAAAAGAAGAAGCAAGATATATCATGTACAGGTACAAATTCTCTATGAGAATGCTATTATTACATCTAAAATGTACCAATAAAATTTAAAAGAATAAAGTGAAGAAATATGCACTCCTCAGATGTAAAAAATTGATCAAAAAAGTGTGTGAGGAAATGTCAGCATTTCTAGCCATAAAAGGAATGCAAATTAAAACAACGGTGACATTCCGTTTTACACCAGAAGCAATAGCTCTCATTCAGGAGTCATGTATTATCAGCGCTGGTGAAGCTGAAAGGGAAAAGGGCCTTTTCTGTGCTGTTGATGGGAATATAAACTAGTTACAACCATTGTGGAAATCTGTGTGGAGAGTCCTCATAAAACTAGAAAGGTCTGGCCAAAGATTTAGCTCAGTGGTTCCGGTGCCTGCCTCGCAAGCACAAGGTCCTGAGTTCGATCCAGGTAACCACATACAATGCTGGACGTGGTGAGCCATGCCCACCAACAATCAACCAGCAATCAGCACCATATACCACAGTGCCCGGGCATGGTGGCTCACGCCTGTAATCCCAGCACTCGGAAGGCAGAGGCAGGAGGACTGCTGAGTTGCAGGCTTGCCTGGGCTACATAGTGAGCTCAGGGCCAGCCTGAACTACAAAGCGAGACCCTGTCTCAAAATAAACAAACAAATAAATAAAAACAACAACAGCAAAAATCTAGAAAGGTCATCTGACTCAGCTGCATCCCTCCATTGAGGATCAGAGGAGAATTAAGGCTGAATTGGCCTCTGCTGTGCACACAAAGGAGCAAAGAAGGATGATTGCATATTAGGGAAAAGTGGAGACAGCTGAGGGTAAGTTCTTCACTTCATTATGTACTGAAGGCTCTTGGAAACCAGATGAATCCTGTGTGACTTTGATTGTGCCTGGGTTTGGGTGAATCAAAGTGAAGGAGCCCAAGGCTCGGGGGTCCTCTGCTTGCTATAAAGGTAGCAGCCCCTTGGCTGTCTTCATATTGAGCTGGCTTCATACCTCCATTATTCATTTTGCTTGGCCCCTGGGTCAGGCAGGAGCAAAGTAGTGACTCTGGATTCTGTGGCAAGGCTGGCCCATGAGCTGGCAGAGGTGCTGCCCTGGTGTGGCCCCATGATGAATGTTCTCATCATGAATAAATGAGACTATAGTATGTTTAATAAGATTTAAACAGTATACAATATATGTATCATAATATTGCATGGTTGCCTATCAGTATACATATTTTTTGTTTTTATTTATCAGTTAAAAGCATTTAATTTAATTAAATAATATGCAGACACGTGAAAGATATGCCCTTACTAGTAAAATAGTCAATCCTGACAAATAAATGATTTTAAAAGGTTATTTTCCATCTCCTGAATGCTATTTACTTATGGAAGACTTAAGTGAATTCCAAGTCTTTCTAAAGTTCCCACAATCTGCATATTAATTGCAAAATGTAATGTTTCTTTCCACTATTTAGTTGTAGTTTATGCAACTACATGCACTTTCCACTTATGGACAGTTTCCTCACTGCCCCATGTTAACCAGAGTGATGGAGATGATGTCTGTGTCTAGCATTCGCATGTATGATGTCAGACACTCTGAATTCTTAACCAGCACTCAGATGGAATTAGTGGATATATGCTTATATTCTACAATTTTGTAATTATGAGAAAATTATGGGTCCAGAGAACATTAAACACCTTAAAGGAATAAAGTAAAAATATAGAAAGAATAAAATAAAAATTATCCAAAAATTTTCCAAGTTTTTATGGCTTTTAGATTAATATTTAATCTTTACTTATTGAGACATTAAGATACTGATGAAATTAACTGCATTTGGTGTAAGAAAACAATATCAACTTTAACTAGATCAGGAAAATAAATGCAAAGAGTTATATAAACTTAGGTTCAGCGCTTCCTTATACTGGATTTCCTTACTTCATGAAGTCTCTATATCTATTTCTGGAGTATATCTACAGTGTGTGTCTAGGAAATAATGAAATGCTTCTTCGAGATATAAATATTAAAGTCTTCACTCACTGCTTTGTACTTTTTCTCACATTGCAAAATACATTTATAAATAAATAATAATTATATTCTTGAAATTCCTCCCTTACCACTATAATTTTGATTAATACTCAGTTTCATGTTTCTCTTCCAGTTCAAGCTATTTAGACATTCTCTTTGGTTAGCACACATGGTCATAACACAGAGCATCCAAATAAAGCTTCAAATCTGTAACAAGTTTTATATATTAATATTTAAAAATAATGTCTACAGTATTCATCAAGTTCCTCCGTAGGGCAAAGACTATTCCCAGCAGCTGGCTTATATATGCAAGCAAAGCTAGTCCCTTACCACAGTGAAATGCACATCTTGGAGTGTAATGTTTTCAAACAGATTTCAGCCATCTGAATTATTTAATGTCGGATGATATTTTGCATGTGTTGTAATCAAGATATGTCTGATGATATATAATTCTTAAAATCCAGCAAAAGAGAAAAATCAGATGTCTGTGACAATTTTAGTCTTCATTAAAAGTGTTGTACAAGATATAATCACAAATTTGGAGAACATGTACTAAGTATCAAAAACCATGTAGGCCGGAGATTTAGCTCAGTGGTTCCAGCACCTGCCTCGCAAGTGCAAGGTCCTGAGTTCGATCCCCAATAACCATATACAACGCTGGGCGTGGTGACTCATGCCCACCAGCAATCAATACCACATACCACAGTGCCGGGTGGGGTGGCTCACACCTGTAATCCCAGCACTCAGGAGGCAGAGACAGGAGGATTGCTGAGTTTCAGGCTTGCCTGGGCTACACAGTGAGCTCAGGGCCAGCCTGAACTACAAAGCAAGACCCTGTCTCAAAAAAAAAAAAAAAAATCATGTAATAGGTTTTCAACAAAAGAAACCGTGCATTCATGAGCTTTTAAAAAAGGGATAAGGAGAAAAAAATGTTTTTCACTGTAAAAGAAATAAAATGTTTTTCACAGCATTTTTGAACACTTTTCCAACAGCACAGCTAATACTTTGGTCTTTTGTTTTTTTTTAGACAAAAATATATAGTCAATGAAATGTGACTTTTAAAAATCATTTGGAAAACAGAAAATAATTAGATCATTCCAAGAATGGTAATGAAATAGCAGGGAACCTCTATAGTATTGTTTACTGGAAATCAAAAACATTCAAAATGCATATTCTATAATAGTCCAATGACTAGAACTATGCATTTGGGAGAAGTTAATTGGAATAAAACAATTTTTCAAAAGAAAAGACCCTCAAAATCAAGTTTATCACTAATACATATCTGAAACTTAATAATCATTGGCAAGAACATATTTAAATGCTATAATATCTTTCCCAAATCCTTTCCTAAACTTGATTAAACAATAGAGAAGTGACCAGTTTTCTAAAAGATTCTAATAATAGGATTTAAATTTTGAGAGTTCAACTGAACTCGTGTCTTTATACCAAAAATACTTTTGTCCCTTGAGTACAAATGTAAAGTGTAACTATTCTTTAGAGCAGTGGCTAAAATCCATTGGCTAAAAGCAAAAGAGAGAGAAGTAGAGAGAAACAGACAGTGAAAGAGGGAGGGATGGAGAGAGAGTATATAGAATACTTGTATTCCATACATATAGAGCGTAGATTAATTTTTCAAAACACTGTTTCATTTTGGCATTTTTAAGCACAAACATTGCACATTTTGATCATATAATTCCCCCATTCCACTGTCCTATACATCCTGCCTTATCCCTCCCTCTTGTCTAACAATCTGTCTATTCTCATGTCATCCTTTCTTTTTTAGATTCAGTATATTAGGGGAAAGATGAGATACTCATTTCTGCATTTGGCTTATTTACCTTAACATGATGGTGTCTGCTGCCATTCATTTTCCTACAGACTACACGGTTTTGTTCATCTTTATGGCTGAATAATACCTTGTTGTGTATACACCACATTCTCTCTGTCCATTAACCCAGTAGACTGACTCCATAGCTTGTACTGTGAATTCAGCCGTGATAAATGTAGGTATAGAACATCTTCTTAATTCACCTTTTCTGAGAATTTCCCTGCTCCCCTTGACTTCACCATCATCAGTGCTGTGCAGAGAGCCTCAGTAACTGGCCAGCGGTGTTGCAAACTGTGAATTAGCGTTTTCATTTTCTTATGTTTCCACATTAAAGGACACTGTAGGAAGGGTAGTGTTTATTTCCTCCAATTCTGGCTTGTACATAGTGACTGTCTATTTTATTTGGAAGGTTATTAAAGTCTCTTCTTTCCAACTCACAGCATTTTTTTCCCAGCATTTTGGTGTTACAGTCTGTAATTTTTCATTGTACAAAGAATTTTTAAATGTTTTAACTCATTGCCTTTTTGTATTTCTTAAATTTTCACACGTGGTTCACATTTTAATAAAGCACTAGGAAAAATTCTCCTATATTTATTTTATACATTGTAAAATAGAATTATATATTTTAAAATAGAATTTAAATTGCAGATGTGGAATAACTGACTTCTTGCCTGGCAAAACTGCATTTACTTCTTTCGTATCAGTTCATTTTAAAACACGTAAAATCAAATATAAAATTTATGGTGCAGAAAAGTTAACTGAACTCTATCTTATATTTTAAAAATCCTATGCAGAGTAACAGAAAAGAAAAACCATAGCTTCCAATGTATCTGGTGACCGGCTGCAATCTATTTTCTGGTGGATGATATTTCACTATCAGATCCTGAAGAAGAGAGAATTATGCGTGAATCAATAAAAAGAATGCTTTAAAGAAAAAAGTTGTACTTATTAAAAGTTGTCACTAAAACTCCAACCAAGATGGCACCCAGATTGCTATTAACACAGGAGCAGACCCTTGACTCTGCTGGACAGATGACCCTCCGGAAGACTCTTCAGGGCCAATGCTAAGTTATTTGCTTGTGATGTTTCAAAAAGAACAACAGTGTGTCTCTAAAGTACTTCTGCACATTTACTCTGGGTGTTCGTTTAATGCCGTTGCCCTAATATAATTTATTTGTATCATCACCAGCCTTGTATACTTTAAATTTAATTGTTTTGTTTGTACCTACCACGCACATGCCTATTCCATTGTGTGTTACTAAGATGTGAACATAGCCAGTTAAGAAGACTTGGACAGCGTGAGTTAAAAGGGGAAAAAGAAAGAAATTCAAATGTGTTATGTACCTGCATCAACTCTGCATGAAACATGTAAACTTTATGTACCAGAGGCATGGATTAATAAATTTTAAAAAATATTTGGGGATGCATTTTTTATAAATCTTTCATATTTTCATATTTTCAAATCTTATATTTGATATTTACAGAGTTACTCTAGAGTCTCCTTTCCAAAATTAAAGAAGTTAATTCACAAACACTGGAAAATCTGGATGATGTGCCTGGAGAGAGACAGAGACAGGAAAGACAGAGAGAGAAAAAGAGAGATACAGAGACAGAGAGAAACAGACAGAGAGAAACAGAGACAGAGAAAGAGAGACAGAGACAGAGAGAAACAGACAGAGAGAAACAGAGAGAGACAGAGACAGAGAGAAACAGACAGAGAGATACAGAGACAGAGACAGACAGAGAGAAAGAGAATGCCTAACGTGGCAGCTGATGGTTGACAGGCCCCAAGCACCAGGCAGAGCTGCAGCAGCCTGGGACCTGCTGCCTCCGTGACCCTGGGAAGCAGCAGGGCCCTGCAGACAGCAGGCACACAGAGGTGTGTGGAGCAGGACTACTGGGAGGGACAGCTGCTGTGTCTGCGTCTTGCAGAGGGAGAGTGGTGGGCTGTCGACTGGCTGCCCTTCTGACCCAAAGGGTGATTTCCAGGTGCAGCAGCCACCGCCACAGGCAAAGACAGGGATGGATCACATGCAAATTCCTTTTTATTCTCTGGCCAATCATCTTGGAGAGTCACTTCTAGGGATTTCCCCTTTTGTGTTTGTTCTGAAGAAACTGAAGGAAATGAGCAGTGTGTGATTTATGTGGAAGACTGAGTGGAACCATGACTTTCTACCTTGATTGGTTTTAGATGTGTGTATTATTATATTTATCAATATACCCTCATCACGTCCTTTGCAACTCTGCCGGAAGGTATAAATAGAGCAGTCAATTGCCTTTACAAATATTGCAGCCCAGCCTGAGGCAATCTTACCTGCAAACTAATCTTTCACATTTAAAAACATAAAACAATAATGGCCAAATATGACTTCCAAGAGAAAATTCCTAAACTTCACACCCTGTTTATTCTCCCATGTTTTCATATTCTGACTCAGATACTCAAGTTACAGTTCTTCCTCCCTATAGTCTTTTCTGATTCTACAAACCAGCAGTTTTCCTTTCTTCTCTGTTACAGTGTTTAATTCTGCTTTAATTTTATGAAGTTATTTTTTAAAAACTCACGTTTAGAAAAGTAACTGGTGACCTATTTTGTTAATACCAAAGGTCAACTTCATAGCTATTTAGCTCAAAGATATTTTTTCATGATGGGGTCCTATTCATTGCATTCATTTTGTACATTTTTTGTCATTTTCTCTGCTTTCTAACTTATAGATTATAATATTTCATAAATAAGTGTTTATAATAAAAGATTCTAGGGACCATTATGTGATATTTTCACTCATATATACCACATTTAAAATGCAAAATGAAGTTTTAAATGGTTCTTGGTTAGAAGAGAAATATACAAAACAAAGCACTGACTATCTAAGGGAATTTTCTAAACAGTCTGCTAAAAGTATAGCAACGAAAAATAAAAATAGAATTCTACGGGGGAATAAGTTGAAAACTCAACACTAGCCAGTGGTTTTCTGGTTTGTAAGGTGAAAAAGAAAAACAGGAAAAGGAGGGAGGGAAAGAAGATGATGAGGAGAAGGAAAGATGAGACTATAAAAGAAGACAATGGCTTCAAATCCTCTCATCTGCATATATTGCTCATAAAACTGTAGAAACTGCTCGTTCACAAGGTAAACAATACTGCCTGACCATGAGAGGCATATGGACTGAGAAAAGCATAGAAAGAAAATGGGGAGGAAGAGGACCGAAGACCAAGGAGAGGAGTAGAAGGAGAAGAGGAAGAAAGCATCTGTTACTGTACCAGCTGGCATGGACACTGTCTAGAGGGAAGATTCCCATTTACTTTGAATACGTGTTTTTGATTCTCTGTATCATCATAACTGTTATACATTGTGCTGTTGATTTTGGCATCCTCTGGAAAATGGTCGTTCCCCGTAACTGAGAAGTGTATGTAATTGCAACGCAAGGGACTTTCTTTTGTGTTCGGGAAATGAGACCACCAGTCTCACAAGGTGGAAATGGTTAAATATCTTAGGAGTTTCAGGGGTGATTGATTTTGTTGCTAGGGCTAGAAAAATGTCTGGGAAAAATAGGAGCAACCTGACCTATTTTGGGAAATGACTGTGTGCCAAGTAGTTGGAGATGGGGGTGGGGGGTGGGGATTCTCCAGGCAGAGGACTGAGTGTAAAGGGGCAGGGGAGTGAAGAGATAGTCTGGCCAGACAGCTCTAACTAGAAGAATTTTGCTGGAGCACAAAGTTCAGTGCAGGGAATTGTAATTAAGATATACAGCTCCTGATACAGAGTCAGGAGCTAAATGTGGGAGGCCTTGTGTTACGAAGGAACTGAACTTTATCCTGCAGCCTAGTATATTCTTTACCTTGTACGAGAATAACCTGGAAAGCTTGTTAAATGGCCAACTCCAAAAAATTCTGACTCCATAAACCTAGGCTGAGATCCAGAAAATCATTTTTAGCAGAAAGATTTGGCAACACTTCTTTTTTCATTGTTTTTATTAGCACTTTTGAGGGCAGTTTTGTTCATACCTCGAGGGAATGCTTCATTCCAATTTGACCAGTTAGTGACTGTGGGGAGTTGATGCAGTATAGCCCAAAACACAGCTATTGGCAGAACAACTGGCCTGCCGGAGGGTAGGGCACCAGGAATGCTAAGGTTGACTTCAAGGTAAAATCTGTGGTATGGAACTAAGGAGATCTAGGACCCTGCTCTGGCTCCATCACTGGTGAGCTGGGCTTCTTCACCATAGCTGTCTAATGGTTTTTGTTGTGCATGTACGCTTTGCTCCTAAGTAAATCAGTGATGAGTTTTCAGAGATCATATCAGTAATATGCTTTTCAAATGTCTGTAGAACTAGAATGAATATTTTAAAAAAGAGTGGGATGGATGTTTGACAATTTGAAGCTATGTGCAGGTGACAGCCTAATCCAATGGTATGACTCAAATTACAGAATATGAGGTATCAACAGAAGTCATTGACACTTGGGTTTATGTTTTTGAAAAATACTGTATTGTTTTTAAAGTTCTGTAAATAGTAAAGTAGAACTTTAAAAAGCAGAGCATAGGGGCTTTGTTTGGTTGAAAATTGTTTATTCCAGTAACAAATCAAGGTAAACTTTTTTCCTCATTAACTTCCATATCTCTGTCTCTTTTGAAACTCTGGAAGATGCTTACTCTAATTATGTGTACTATTTAAAATGTCCCCTCGGTTTTATGCAACGTCTTTTACCAGGTTATCGGTGATGCATTGGCACACAAAGAATGTCCACATGTCTCTCTGGGCCTTGCTTACTTTTTCTGAACCTTCACTTTATTTGACAAACAGCCTCAAAATCTGCAAGATAATCTCTGTCGCTGGCCTGGTCTGAATACACACAAAAGGGCTGGGAGACTGTCTTGCTCTGAAAATTTAGATTTTATTTAAAATTCTTTTCAGGCGCATAGGAAGAGAGGGTTTTCACATTTGTAATCAAATGTTTAACTTCTCAAGACTTGAGTTTCTCTTTCCACTTAGTAGTAAAGAAACTCAGTGATTAAAGGTTACCTGATTTGTATCTCTAAAGTCACATTAATGAAATTGAAGCTATGGGTCCTTAAGTCCTGAGAAATGGGTGAATGTGTGTGTGTTTTATTTCTTCTATTTCAGAGCCACAGATTTGAAATTTGATTAGCCATCTTCCAAAGGCACCTATTTCTTATGAGAAGAATTTCTTGAAAGCAGTTACTGGAGTAATTGAACGAAGGCACCTGCGTGTCTGAAGAAAGCAAATTTTCCTTTGTTTTTCTTCTTCTGTTACCCATTATAATGTCACATAACTTGAAGTAGGCAGCCTCCAGAAACCCTTTCAGCTCTAGTATCTGATGGTTCTGTAATTATGAATAAAAGTGTTGCTCATCTTTTGCACTAAACATGAATAATGGATCACGTCAGGGCTCAATAATATCCCCTTAATCTCATATGACACCTCAGGTTCCTGGTATTGTAGGAGGACTACACCCATCACATTTGGTAGCTTTGCTTATATAGTTTATGGCCAGAATTGGTTTGCTTTAGATAACATACTCTTGTGCTGCACCACTGTTGCTAAGATACAGTTTTGTAAATAATGTTATTTTAAATATACATCCTGGTGTGGGGAGAGAGAAACATGGAAAGCCCTTGGTCAAAGATTTAAACTATCTCTCAAGAGAACAAAGGCATTGTGTTAGATAAATCTTTAAGCCTGTTTTTGAGTGCATGCTAAAATAATTTTACTTTGTCCTGAAACTTGATGAAGTGATTAAAAGGCCCGGAGGAAGAATGATCATATCTGAGGTTTGTAACAACGATGGGTTGTTTGGCAACCAGAGTGACTGGCCAGTTTGAAAAGACACTGATATTGTTGTGATAGGGCTCTCGAAGGAGATTTTTCTTTGACATTTCTGCCTTAGCCTTGCCACTAAAAAAAGAACCGAGGAAAGAATTCGACAGTTACCACCTACAGCATATTTTTAAAAGGCCCCATTTTAGGAATCATTGCTGAGATCTGGAAGGATTGCCACTGGGCACCAGTGTCCCGGAGAGCCCTTGGCATCCAGGTGGCCTGACAGAAATGGCAGAGTGAGCTGTTCCCATGAGCTGGGCGAGGAGGATGGCAGTCGCATCCTGGTCCCACATAACTCCATCACAACCCCCCCCCCCCCCCACACACACCAGACAATCTCTCAAAGCCCCAGCGATTTGTGCTCTTCTAGAGTCCTGGTCAACATGGAAGCAGGTCCAGCAGGAAGAAGTGAGACAGGGTTGCTCTGCAGAGAGTGCTTCATGGAGGGATTCTGGGTAACAGCTGCCAACAGAATGAAAAGGTGCCGAGAGGCCAGGGGTCTGAAGAGCACCCTAGTTTCCAGGGCAAGGAGAAAAAGAGAAAAGAGAACTGCAGAGTGTTGGAGTCAGATTCTATCAGCTCACCCGTCTGGTCACCCAGCTGTCAGCAGGCACATATGCAGGAAATTTAATATAATTTTATGTTTATTAAACAGAAATCATTAGCATCTGATAAGCTTCTGAGAGAGGACTTAAGTTATCTTTGTTACTGATAGGCTGCATTGGGGCTTTGTATCACTGACAGGTTCAGAAGTGTCACGTCAGAGAATATTTCCCTGCATCCTTTGCTCCCTGACAGCAGCAGATGATGGCGATTGGAAACTCTCCTACAATAGAGCGACACAAAAATTCCTTTCCTTCCATGCCTGGGACCAGTACTTTCTAGTAGTGCTGTCATCATCATTAGTGCTTTATTACACATCCAGTTCTTCAGCAAGTGTCTCCAGTCACATGCTAAGTGTCACACATCCAAGTACAAACTCTCCCCCTCCTAGCTGCCTCAGAGCCTTGCTGGATACTTAGAATATACTTGGCTTCTAGCAGACATTTCTTCAATAAATGAAAATAAGAATGCTATATCATTCCACTATTGCCTGAAATGATACTGAAAAGCAACAAACATTCTTATTAGAATTTCCTTCAATTTCTTAGTGGGGACAATTGGGTGGAACATTTGGCTTGATTTTTACATGTGTTGCTTTGGCTAGTGAGGGATGTAGATTCCACACAAAGTAGAAGCTCAAAACAATACATGGCGAGCGTTAGACTTTACTTGCTGTTGTCTTTTACTGTTAATCCCTAACTTTGCCTCAGTTGGATCATTTTCTTTTTTTCCTTTCAGTTGACTCAGTATCTCCTGTCCTTCTGTTTATCTCTCTTCCGCAGCTTGTAAAAATAGACGAATGTGCCTAAAATCTTTTTTTGCTAGTTTTTTTTTCCTTAAAGTTAATTTAAAAATTGCTGACATTTAGACTTCCTGGTTAATGTAACAACACAAATCACTTCTTCTGTAGGTGCCTCTGGGGAAATCCTGAAAGACAGTGCTGAGCTGTGGGATTTACACTGTTTCACAGAAATGGAAATAAAAACAAAACGAGTGACTCTTGCTACAAATATAACTGAGGAAGGGAAAGCTTTCAAAAACAGAATGCTAAAAAAGCAGGTGAACATCGTGACAGTCAGGAGTTCAAACTGAACCATCTTCACATGGTTCTATGAGTGCTCCTTATCGTGACATGTTGTTACCCAGAACCACATCTTCACACTTTCTGTAAACCAGACTTCATGGGTATGCAGATTCAAGACAACGTACTTCCCAACAGTGATGGGTGAAATGTTGCATCATAATTTACTAGCTTTGGAAGGTAGGATTTTAGGTCTTTGCACTTTATTTTTCTTAGCGGGGCCCCAATCGTGACTCAAACAGTGATAAGGAATGAAAGAAATGAGTACACAGCGATTACTGCGATACCTGGCATTTAATTAACATGAATGACAGACAGCTGTTTTATGTACAGAGTAATGAAGTATGAGCCACCCCTCCCACTTGTCAGGCACTACTAGTCAACACGCAGAACCTGCCTCCTTTCCCGTGCATGGCAGCCTGGGAAGTAGAGACCATCGATGTTTCCAGATATTGTAGCTGAAACACATAAAGCGAGTCATTCACTGGAAGCTAAACAGATGGTACATGGGAAAACAAGGATTTGCTTCCAAGCAATGGGCTCCAGAACCCACATTCTTAACTATGACTCTATCAATAAAAATGATTATAAAATCTGAGAGATGGAAGCCACTTTAGAAATGGCTCAGGGTAGCACTACTATTTGGAGGTGAGGAGCCTGGGGTTGAAAGACAGGGTCAGAGTTGCCAGCAAGTGAGTGGTGTAGAGAAGGACCCTGTGTCCTCCCTCCATCCACACTGAGGGCCTCACGGCACTGTGCGCTTTCCTCGTTCGCTAGAAACACCCATGGGTCTATCCAAGCCTTCCAATGCCAGTGAACAAAAATATTTTTTAAGAAAAGATTTTTTAAATTGTCTTCGCTTATGAAAAGGAATAAAATGAATTAAACCTGGCCCACATGAATGTTATTTCATCTACAGTATTAGCATGAAAGTAAATAAAACATAAGGGAATAGAGAGGACAAGAAATAGAGTTGAATCTAGTTTTGATTATACACCACATGAACAAATGCGGGAAGGTGTGACCATTTGATTCTCGTCTTCAATGTACACTTGTCAGGATTTTTACCTATGTAGAAACAAAAGAGTGGGTACAGAAAACCTCAGTTTCTTTTGGATTTTTAATTCTTTTTTTCCCTCTGTGCAATGTGAAGGATTGTGTTTGATATTCTTAGTTATCATTGATTTCCAGTGAAACACGTTGACTAACTGCTAGAGTTCCTTATTAGAGAAGCTTGGGGCTGTAGATCATCCTCCAGGCTAGAGGGAGTGGAGATTCAATTATCTCCTCTTGTTTAGGAGGAGAGAGGAGCTTAGAGAAAGTATATAGTGGACATACTAAGTTCCTGTATCCATGTGATGTTTTAATGATCTCATGGATAGAATTTCACTGATTTCTAACCTCTTTTTCCTTCCCCCAGGTGTGCTGGACCAGGCTCAGGATTGTATTATAATTTTCATCTTTATCTATCTCTGTGTAGGGAGATAGAGACATAAAGTATGGCATAATATTTACAGTGTACATCTCTGTCCTACTGAGCATAAAGAGGGAAAAATAGCAGAGATGGGCGTCATTCTTGTTCAAAAGGAAGTTAGGAGTTTTGGGATTAGAATAGTTACTGCGGGCCATGTTCCACGGGGACTAGCAACATTACATACATCCAGATGCTCAAGGGAAGACTCAGGCAAACAGTGCCTTATTTCATGACTCTCCATAGAGCTATGCAGCACCCTAGAGATAAGGCTTAACAGGAAAGTCTCCAAAGATAACCTTGCATATAGATGTATACACCATGTGGGATGCTTCACCCACCTTCAGACCTGTGACCACCAAGTCACAAAGAACAGGAAAGAAAGGGTAGATATTAATGATCAGTCCAGCAAGCTAGACACTTCCCAGGATACAACATCAGAAGGTACAGCACAGTGCTCATTTTGCTGCAGAGATCTGAAGGGCTGATACAATTGCCCTAACTTCCTGGTTGTTTTGGTAAGTTAATACTCAAAACTGTTTTGAGCTTTTAAATTTATATTGCTTTGCTTTGATACATCAATTATTTATTTTACATATGGCACTTTTATTAGGTTACAGGCTTAGTTGGTTTAATGAGGACATCTTAACATTATGATTATGACAGTTGGGCCAGGATTTGAATAGAACAGAGTGAAAACTTTTTTCTTTGTTCCACAGTATGTGGGGAGATCTCAGTGTCTCTGTGATTTAAATGGCTGAGACAGGGGACAACTGGATCTTAATCTACTGATAAGGTCTGTGCTGAGGCAGGAGGATTGAAGGCTCAGCTCAGGGCTGTGAGCCATTCCACAGCCCTTCTCCCCAGGGCTCAACACTAACGCAGCCTGACGGG
>PVIC010045594.1:0-14569 GCA_004025085.1 Thryonomys swinderianus
GCTGGCCCTGAGCTCACTATGGTGCCCAGGCAAGCCGCCGCGAACTCAGCAATCCTCCTGTCTCTGCCTCCCGAGTGCTGGGATTACAGGCGTGAGCCACCACGCCCAGCATTATATGTGGTAACCGGGGATCGAACTCAGGTCCTTACGCTTGCGAGGCAGGCGCCGGAACCACTGAGCTAACCCTCCGGCCCAAGAATTCAATTTTAAAAAAAAAGGAAACAAAGCTTATGTATATATGGGGTGGGTATTGTAAATGGGCAGGGGAATAGGAAAAAATGAGAATTAAGACATCCATACACTGGTACAAATTTTCAATGTTGATTGTGATCATGATATGTATATAAAGTATATCAATAAAATCAATTAATTAAAAAATTAAAAATTCCTTTATTGAGACATTATTTATAAACAATAAAGTACATCCATTTTAATGTAGAATTTGACAATTTCACAGATTTATACATCATGTTTTAGGACTCTCTGATCTCTATCCTGTTGTAAGGGGGATTAGTATAGCTCTATAGTAGACAGCAAAAAGAGCTATGGTGAAGAGAATAACAGGTTACACAAGTTTACCTCTCGTTCTCTCCTCTCCAGATAGGCCAGTTCCTGCTCAGACTGTTTTATCTTCCGGTGGATTTCCAGGTTTTGCTGAGAAAAGAAGGCATCCTATGAATATTGGTATATAGTAAATGGTCTGAAAAATCCCCCTCACCTTTCCTGATAGCTGCTTTAGGCCTTAACTCTTCTGCCATACAGACTCTCCTAAATAACCACTATATTCTGCAAGCAACAATCCTTAACTAGTCATGCCTTACTCTCCAAGGAACTCAGATTCAAAGTCAGGCTTGCCACAGAAATTGCCTTTTTTTTTTTTTTTTTTTAAGTTTTTTGAGACAAGGACTCACTTTGTAGTTCAGGCTGGTCTTGAACTCAATATGTAGCCCAAATTAGCCTTAAACTCACAGCAATCCTTCTGCCTCTGTCTCCCAGAGCCCTGGGATTACAGGTGTTGAGCCACCACACCTGCCACTGTGATATGTGGTACTGCGGACTGAACTTGGGACCTTGCACTTGTGAGGTAGACAAGGAACAACTGAGCTAAATTCCCAGCACCTAGAGTGGCTGTTTGAGAGGCGGCCCTTCATTCTACTTTTCTTCTTTTAATTGTTCTTTTTTTGGTACTAGGAATTGAACTTGGGACATTGTGCTTGTGAGGCAGGCAATAAAACTACTGAGTTAAATCCTCTGTGTGCCCCCCTCCATTTGCAGTACCGGGCATTGAACTCATAACCTTGCACTTGAAGGGGCGCCACTGAACTAAATCCCCAACCATTCTACTTTTCCCTAAAATGTGGAAAATAAAGTCTCTAAAGTGCCAGGCATAGTGCCTCATGCCTGTAATCCCATCACTTGGGAGGCAGAGCCAGGAGAACTGCTGAGTTCAAGGCTTGCCTGGGCTACATAGTGACCTCAGGGCCAGCCTGAACTACAAAACAAGACTCTGTCTCAAAAACAAAACAAAACAGGGCCGGAGGGTTAGCTCAGTGGCTCCGGCGCCTGCCTCGCAAGCGCAAGGTCCTGAGTTTGATCCCCGGTAACCACATAGAATGCTGGGCGTGGAGACACGCCCACCAACAATCAACACCGCATACCACAATGCTGGACGTGGCCGCCTGGGCACCACAGTGAGCTCAGGGCCAGCCTGAACTACAAAGCGAGACCCTGTCTCAAAAAAAAAAAAAAGCAAAAAACAAAACAAAACAAGTCAAAACAAAAAAATCTCTAAGGAATAATGGGATGGAACCCGAGATCATTAGTGAGGTAAATCATGCACACACTCTCCTCATCATCTCCATTATCTCCAAAACACTAGTCACTCTTTCAAAGGCCCAGAAAAATAAGTAGTACTACAGTCTTGAAGGAACAGTTTTTTTTTTTTTTTTTTGGTGGTACCAGGGATTGAATTTGGGCCCTTGTGCGTCCAGGATTGGTGTGGTACCACTTGAGCTAAATCCCCAGCCTAGTTATTTTTTTTATTTTTTATTTTTGTTTTTTGAGACAGGGTATCACTTTGGAGTTTCAGGCTGGCCCTGGGCTCACTATGTAGCCCAGGCAAGCCTCCAACTCAGCAATCCTCCTGCCTCTGCCTCCAGAGTGCTGGGGTTACAGGCGTGAGCCACCATGCCTGGCACTGTGGTGTGTGGTACTATTGCTGGTGGGCGTGAGTCACCTTGCAGAGTATAGTTGTATGTGGTTACCAGGGATCGAATCAGGGACCTTGTGCTTGCTAGGCAGGCACCAGAACCACTGAGCTAAATCTCTAGCCCCAGAACAGTTTTGAGAGCTGTACACTCCTCAAGCATGGTTCCACTACATAAACTTTCAACATACATAGATACCGTGGAGTCTAAAACACCTCCTGCATGGTAATGTGCTTCTCTGTATCAGATGATTCCAAGGAAAAGAAAAAGAATAGTCTCTTCTACACTGTCCTATGGCTAGTTCAGTTTGTGGATTTAGGAGGCCTATGGCTCCTCTTTCCTGACAACTACTTTTTATCTTTTTTCCTATCTATCAGCACTATTACCACACATTTGGTCAATCTGGAGACTCAGAATTCCAGAAGGTCAAAGGAATTTGGAAGGTAATCTTTTAAGGATTGTCAGGAGGAGCCTCTTAGAATCTTGAAAAGTCTTCAGTTTCCACAGAGATAGTGGGAGAAGTAGTATACTTACTACCAAAAGCAGAGCTTCTCAGCTTTTGGCTATGTAAGACTTTGGGTTCTCTGTTGGGAGAAAATGGAAACCAAGTCCCCTCATACCTTATCTTGCAACAACTTCTAAAGAAGAAGAGTGTAATAAATTACACTTCAGGACATGTGTCCTTCTAGGGGCTTTATTTATAATTTGGCTCCTTGGACAGTACATATAAATGGGATGACTTCCAGGGAGGACCACTGTATATCAGTTTAATACCCCCCAAATAGCTGCTGTATTGGTCCTTATAGCAATATTCACTACATGAAAGACGAGAATCTTACTTATCTATAGGGAAAACTGCATACTGTCACAACTGGATAGAACTGAGGGATTCTACCAAGTATCAAAGAAGAGAAAGGGTTTATCTGAGGTTGAATTGTTAGTTTAATGGCAGCCCTAAGATGAGAAATCCAGCAAGTGAGCTCTCTACGCCACAATCCCTTCTCTTCCTGAACATTCGCTATATCTGGTGCATAGCCATGTTATTTACCGTGGTTTTACACACTAAAGTTCTTTGCTGCTTACCTTGTGGTCTACATAAAGTTCACTCACAGTAATAAAGAAAAATTAGAAGAACAATTCACTCTTGAATTCAAAAGATTTAATGGTAGAAACTGGGGCAGACACAGGCTGAGGAAAAATAGCATCAGCTACTTTATTTCCTGTAATTGATGTTAAACATCAAAAATTTGAAAAGTCATGATCCCTTCCCCTAATACCTTGTGCAGGTCTGACAGCTGTTGGTGTTTGATTAGAACTTCTTTATTGGGAAACTGCCTTCTGCAGAGCAGACAAGCCAGTTTATTCCAGTCAGTGAGTTTGTCTTCTTCATTCTCCTTCTTAGTTGGCTCCTCCCGCTGCTGGGGCTGTGCTATTCGTGGCTGTAGTGGAGCAGTCTGCTCCTCCTCCTCATCTTCATAGTCACTGTCTCCCCCATATTCACCCAGGAGGCCAATAAGTGGGTTTACCACCTTAGGCTGCAAGGAGAAGGCTAGGGATCAACACTAATCTCTACATTTTGAAGTTCACTTTTTTTTTTGAGACAGGGTCTCAACTTTGTAGTTCTGGCTGGCCATGAGCTCACTATGTAGCCCAGGCAATCCTGGAATTTAGCAATCCTCCTGCCTCTGCCTCCCAAGTGCTGGGATTGCAGGCGTGAGTCACCATGCCCAGTATTGTTGTATGTGGTTACCGGGGATCGAACCAGGGCCCTTGCGCTTGCTAGGCAGGTGTTGAAACCACTGAGCTAAATCTCTGGCTCTTTTTGGTTATTTTGATAATAAATTTATTTCCACTTTCTTTTTCTGAGTTCAAAATAGATCCATTGACCATGCTGCCTAGATGAAAGTAACATGGCTAGGAGCTGGCTGACCTTATTTCTTTTTTTTTTTTTTTTTTTGCTTTTTGGAGACAGGGTCTTGCTTTGTAGTTCAGGCTGGCCCTGAGCTCACTATGGTGCCCAGGCAAGCAGCTGCAAACTCAGCAATCCTCCTGTCTCTGCCTCCCGAGTGCTGGGATTACAGGCGTGAGCCACCACGCCCAGCATTATATGTGGTAACCGGTGATCGAACTCAGGTCCTTATGCTTGCGAGGCAGGCACCGGAACCACTGAGCTAACCCTCCGGCCCCTGACCTTATTTCTTATTCACTGAGGTAAATAGGTTCCTTTGGAAGTGACTCTACCTGAAGAGTGGTGGGGAGAAGGAAAAGGGAAGTGATGTAGAAAACAGCAGAAGAGTTAACATGCCACACAGAGAAAGTAATGAACATTTCCATGTCAGTATAATCCATAAAAAATGGTAAGATGAGTTTGATCAGGGGAATTTAGGAGGTATACTAAATAATCTTAGTCACAAGCATTTAGTTATACAGATTTGGCTCCTAAGTAATGTAAATGCATGGTTATGATAGTCTATGTAAGCTGAATTAATGTGGTATAGGCAAAGACTACTTTATAGGAACTGCTTAAGAATGGTTTATGATGAGTCAAAATTACCAAAAGAAAAAGCATAGTCACTACTACTATATGTCTGTACTTAACCAAAATCATTAGTGATTAGATTGAGATTACTACTTTAAGGCATCTAAAAATGTTTGCCAATACTAGGCCCACTCAGTATGGCCAGACAGGCCAAACTACAAACATTATCACACATGTGCTCCATATCTAAGACATTCTTGTGTAGCATCAAAAGACAGGAAACACTAAGGCCAGAAAAATGGGTTTCCTTGGTAGTTTAAACAGGACTGAAAAAACTAAGACATAACAAGAGCCAGATGCCTCCTGGTCAGGTGGGAAGAGCAGAGAACAGAGAAAAACAGACAACTGCCTCTGATCCTTCAGTAATATCCTTACCAGGAACAGAAATTTTTATCTCCTGCTTACGCTCAAGAGGAGCACTTATTTCTAAGATGAAAGAGAGTGAAAGGACAATCGTGAGGTACCACCTTCTGAGCTTCCTTTCCCACCCGGAACCAACCCCAGCCCCAGTCCAGGGCCTTACAGGAGGAGGGCTCTCTTCCTTCTTCACAGCGGGGGGCAGTGGCTTCTTGAAGACATCCTCTGTCGGGATCTTCCCCTCACTGGCATCTTCCTGAAACTGACCAAACACCGAGGTGATTCTTTCTTTTATTTATCTTTTTTTTTCAGACAGGATCTCACTATGATGCAACTCAGGGTGGCTTGAACTTACTATGGAGCACAGGCTGGCAACAAACTCAATGATTCCCCCTGCCTCTGGCTCTTGAGTGCAAGGATTACAGTCATGTGCTACCATGCCTAGCCACACCAAGGTATTCTTTTTTTTTTTTGAGACAGGTCTCGCTTTGTAGTTCAGGCTGGCCCTAAGCTCACTATGGAGCCCAGGCAAGCCTGGAACTCAACAATCTTCCTGTCTCTGCTTCCTGAGTGCTGGGATTACAGGCGTGAGCCACCACGCCCGGCACTGTGGTATGTGATATTGCTGGCTGGTGGGCGTGAGTCACCATGCCCAGCATTCTATATGGTCACCGGCATAGAACTCAGGACCTTGTGCTTGTGAGGCAGGCACTGAACCACTGAGCTAAATCTCTGGCCCTATTCTTTTTTTTTTTTTTTTGAGACAGGGTCTTGTTTTGTAGTTCAGGCTGGCCCTGAGCTCACTCTGTAGCCCAGGCAAGCCTTGAACTCAGCAATTCTCCTGTCTCTGCCTCCCGAGTGCTAGGATTACAGGCGTGAGCCACCATGCTCAGCACTGTGGTATGTGGTGCTGATTGCTGGTTGATTGCTGAAGGGCATGAGTCACCATGCTCAGTATTGTATGTGGTTACTGGAGATCAAACTCAGGACCTTGTGCTTGCAAGGCAGGCACCGGAACCACTGAGCTAAATCTCTGGCCCACACCAAGGTATTCTTATATAATAATCATAAAAATTGGGTTAAGAGTTAGTCTTGTTGAAATTGGGCGTATTTTCTAAACCTCCAAAGAGCTCTAATGTTGGTGTAGTGATTATGAAACACTAAACCTTTAAACATGTAACATTTAGGACTGGGGGTGGAGCTAAGTGGCAGGGTGTTTGTCTAGCATGCATTAGGTACTGGGTTCAAATCCTAGCACCAACAACAAACATCTGTCAGGCACTAGATAGAGTACTTATAAATAGCATCTTCAGTTTTTTTTTTTTTTTTTGCTTTTTGAGACAGGGTTCTTGCTTTGTAGTTCAGGCTGGCCCTGAGCTCACTATGGTGCCCAGGCAAGCAGCTGCAAACTCAGCAATCCTCCTGTCTCTGCCTCCCGAGTGCTGGGATTACAGTCATGAGCCACCACGTCTGGCATTGTAGTATGCTGGTATGCGGTATTGATTGTTGGTGGGCATGTCTCCACGCCCAGCATTATATGTGGTTACCGGGGATTGAACTCAGGACCTTGCGCTTGTGAGGCAGGCGTCGGAACCACTGAGCTAACCCTCCGGCCCAGCATCTTCAGTTTTTACTACCACCATCATATATGCATTATTTGTTAATTATCTTCATTTTACAAATGATTGAAAATACAATTAGAAAGATTAAGGGGAACAAGAAGAACTCAAACACCAGGGCAATATTGCTCTAAAGTGTAAATTCTCAGAAACATAAACACACACATATTCTTTCTTTGATAAGCTAGAAGTATTACAAGGAAAAAAGTTACGAACTGAACAATAAGTAAATTCATCCCTTTTCACTAATGCATAATTGGCATGTGGGCAAATCAGTATTACTCTTCAAAAATTTTTAAATTTTGTATCAGATGTGGAAACGCTTATCTTTGATTCTAAAAGTATATTCAAGTAAAGTAATAAATCTTAAATATTATCTGACAGCAGAAGATTCAAAAGTGGAGATAATGGGCTCAGTGGTTCCAGCATCTGCCTTGCCAACACAAGGTCCTGAGTTTAATCCCAGTAACCACAAAGCGGAATGATAACCACATACCACAGTAAAGGGTGTTGTGGCTCATGCCTGTAATCCCAGCAATCAGTACCACACACCACAATGTGGGGTGTGGTAGCTCACGTCTTAATCCCAGCACTAATCCCAGCACTCAGAAGGCAAAAGCAGGAGGATGGTTGTGAGTTTGAGGCTAACCTGAGCTATATACTGAGCTCACGGCCAGCATGAACTACAAAATGAGACCATGTCTCAAAAAAAGGGAGACAATAAAAGGATGAAAATAAAGGTACAGTTGTTTTTGTTCTTTTGACACAGGGTCTTGCTTTGTAGTTCAGGCTGGCCCTGAACTCACTATGTAGCCCAGGCAAACCTCGAACTCAGCAATCCTCCTGCCTCTGCCTCCCAAGAGCTGGGATTACAGGCGTGAGCCACCATGATGCCCAGCACTGTGGTATGTGGTACTGATTGCTGGTGGGTATGAGCCACCATGACCAGTATTGTTGTATGTGGTTACCAGGATCAAACCAGGGACCTTGCTAGGCAGGTGTTGGAACCACTGAGCTATATCTCCATGTGCCTCTCCACACAAGGTAATCATTTTTTTTTTTTTGCTTTTTGAGACAGAGTCTCGCTTTGTAGTTCAGGCTGGCCCTGAGCTCACTGTGGTGCCCAGGCAAGCCGCTGCAAACTCAGCAATCCTCTTGTCTCTGCCTCCCGAGTGCTGGGATTACAGGCGTGAGCCACCACGTCCGGCATTGTGGTATGCGGTGTTGATTGTTGGTGGGCGTGTCTCCACGCCCAGCATTATATGTGGTTACCAGGGATTGAACTCAGGACCTTGCGCTTGCGAGGCAGGCGCCAGAACCACTGAGCTAACCCTCCGGCCCAAGGTAATCATTTTTAAAGTAACTTTCTATCTCAAGTCTAAATCTCTGTCCATGACACCTTACATTTAAATTTATAGTCATGTAACTAAAGTGTAGCAGACTCAAAAGTCCTTTTACCTTTGTTACTGCTCTCTCTTTTTTCTCTTTGGTATCTCTTTTAGGCATTTCTTTTTTGCTGCTTGACTTTCCTTGACTGGTGGGTTTCTTTTCCTTAATCTCTTCTTCTTCAGGTGACCCAGGGTCCTGGGGTACATAGACTTCTTGCTGCAATACAGTTGTAAAGAGATAAATCTACAGAATGTTTCACCTTTCTCCAATTTCAGGTCTAAAGAACTATGTTTCCTAGAGAACACAGGGAAAAGAATAGCCCTCTTAACAGACTCACAAGCCTGAGAATTTATATTAACCTAAAACCTCATTCCAGGGCCCAGGACATATCCAAACCACCTGATAGCCACTTCTAAAAGGAGCACTGTTCTTACCTGTAATGCCACAAGGCATTGATTTTCCAGATAGGCAACAGTTCAGATTCCATAGATTTAAGTTTTTCCACTTTTCATGCTATGAATATCCAGAGAATCCAGGGAATAAAATCCTCAAGGTAACAAATTATGGGTGTTTTTCTCAAAAGAATCACTGACAAGAAATAAAGCATGAAACTCACCTGGGTATTGGGGTCATAGTAAGTTCCTGCCAAGGGGTCATAATAGTAGCCAGTAGCAGAATCATATATATAGCAGTCAGATGATGCTACGAGGGATAAAATGGGAGTCAGTGTTAGTACCTGTCTAATGAAGCCCTTACTGGGGGCTCACCAAGAACCACCTACAAATTAGGGTGGCAAATTCAAACTACAGATGCTTCAACAGCCTCTCTTGCTAACTTTATCATTTCTAGTAATGAGTAGCAAGTCAAGCGAAAAAGAACAAGACAAATAAAACAAAGTTTACTTACACTGTTGACCTTGTCGATTTGTGTCAGAAGACCAGTCTGAATTTCTGCCACCTCCCCTCCTATCTCGGAAATATTTTTTACCCTATCATAGAAAGGCAAGTTAAAATTATGGAACTATCCAAGAGCCACTAACCTTAACAGTCATCCACTACAGAAAATTCAGCATTATTCTTTCAACCACCTGAGGATTTAAACAGCATTCCTCACATCTTAAAGCCTACCTGGTAGTAATGCATATGTTCAGAATGATCCCCAGAATCATTTCTGCAATAAACAACACAGCATGTCAAAAGCTTGTCGCACAAAAGTACTTGAAGAATCTAATCCTAGAGATTCACTGAGAAACTTCTCCTCATTTTGCAAGAGAAGAGACAAACCCAAATAGCAAGCAGGTTGGGTAGTCCAAACACTCCTAAGAGCAAAAGCAGGTTTCCTACAAAGCCAGTTCTCAAAACAAAACAATGATTAAGTGAATAGTACTAGAATAATATCTGCCCCTTCTCTGAAAGCCTATCTCTTGATGTGGCTATCTCCAAGCTACCTTATTGAATGAAGATGAATGAAAGAATAAAGTATAATTAGATTTCCCAGTACCATGAGGGAAATGAGCAAGGTTAGGGGAGTAGGAAGTCAGGAAAACATTTACTTAGGATTTTAAAACGCCAAGATGTACTGAGATTTTTCTGTACAACTAAGATGATACCACCAGGGACTTAAAGAGATAAATGCAGTCAAAAGGAAAAAGCCTAAGGCACATAGTAGCACACAGAGGGACCCTAAGAAAGGAGAAATGCAAATTCAAGACCAGTATAAGCAACTTCCAGTGAGCCTCTATCAATAAAAAAGGCCAAGGATGGGGCTGGAGATTTAGCTCAGGGGTTGCAGTGCCTGCCTTGCAAGCGCAAGGCCCTGATTTTGATCCCCAGTAACCACATACAATGCTGGGCGTGGTGATCACGCCCACCAGCAATCAATACCACATACCACAGGGCTGGGCGTGGTGGCTCATGCCTGTAATCCCAGCACTCAGGAGGCAGAGCCAGGAGGATTGCTGAGTTCAAGGCTTGCCTGGGCTACATAGTGAGCTCAGGGCCAGCTTGAACTACAAAGAGAGACCATCTCAAAAAAAAAGGCCAAGGATGTAATTGAGTGGTAAAACCCTTGTGTATTATAATGAGTACTGGGTTCAACTGGAAAGTGGGGGTGGATGACTTAAATTACTCAGTAACCATCTGAGAACAAAAACAATTATAAGAATAAGGTGGGGGGGCCGGAGGGTTAGCTCAGTGGTTCCGGCGCCTGCCTCCCAAGCGCAAGGTCCTGAGTTCGATCCTGGTAACCACATATAATGCTGGGCATGGAGACACGTCCACTAATAATCAACACTGCATACCACAATGCTGGGTGTGGTGGCTCACGCCTGTAATCCCAGCACTTGGGTGGCAGAGACAGGAGGACTGCTGAGTTCGTGGCGGCTTGCCTGGGTACCATAGTGGGCTCAGGGCCAGCCTGAACTACAAAGCGAGACCCTGTCTCAAAAAAAAAAAAAAAAAAAAAAAAAAAAAGAATAAGGTGGGGTTCAGAAAAGAAAACATGTGAGCATGTATGACAGACAAATCAGCCTATGCTGGGAAGGCACCATTCTGTATTACCTGACTTTACAGCAAGGAACAGGAATTTCATCATAAAAAGTAGAGAAAGCCCAAGGGATCCTCAGCTTCTTCCTTACCTTCGTTTTCCAGTGGCCAGGTTTACAGCTACCATCTTCCCATCAATGCTAAATGGTGGATCAAGGTTCTGTAAAATCTTCACTACACGAAGAGCTTCCTAGAGAACCAATGACACACTTGAACCCACAGAAAGAAAAGGCCACATTCGGGAGGCAGAGATAGGAGGATTGCTGAGTTCCAGGTTTGCCTGGGCTACAGTGAGCTCAGAGCCAGCCTGAACTACAAAGTGAGACCCTGTCTCAAAAAAAAGAAAGAAAAGGCCACATCCTTAGAAAGAATTGAACATGGTACTTTCCTTTTCAAAAGAGAAGTTTGCTAAATATTATGTTCTAGCCATAATTTTAACTGAGCACACTGGCAAAAACAGGCAGCTCTTAATGAAGGACTAGAATAGTTACCAAGAGTGGAGATCAGTTTCTGATATAAATTTTTAGAAGCTCAAGTCATCTAGGAATGTCCCTAAACCAGTGAAGACAAACCTTTTAGAGAACAAGTTTCCAAACTGCAACCTAAATCCACTTATTTATTGCAAAGTGTTAACAATGCAGTTAAACCTGAATGTTGAGGTTTTATTTTGGAAAGCCAATGTTGTTGCGTGCATGACATAGGTTCAGTACCACTGCCCTAGACTATAACATGGAGGGGAAACTTACCGCATGGGAGTCAAGATCTATAAAGCCATAGGTGTGGCCCATGGGGCCAGTTCTGTTCTTGATGATACGAACATTGGCAGTAGTAAGGCGGACATAGGGCTCCAGCACTTCCACTATCACCTCAGGTGGAGTTGAACGATAGATGCGTTTTAACATGATTGCTGAATAAGCCAAGCACAAATCCAAGAGAAACAAGGAAAGAGAGAAAAAGATGAAAATCTGAAGTCTCCAGAGCCTGATGGTACCTCTTCCTAACCAGCTCTGGTGGTTTAATTCAGAGCCTTCACAGTAAACTACATCCTCAGATATTTCTTAATTTTTTATTTTGAGACAGGTCTCACTAAACTGCCAAGGCTTGGCTTGAACTTGTGATTTCTTGCCTCAGTCTTCCACTGTTTCAGTGTTGGCATTACTGGTGAATTCTATTCTACCACACCTCATTCTGATCATCAATGTTTTTTTTTTTTCCCCTGGTACCTGGGATCGAACTCGGGCTCTTGTGCATCCAAGGTTGGTGTGGAACTACTTGAGGTAAATCCTCAGCCCCTCTGATAAGTCATTTTTATTGAAGATACTACTCTGCTCAAGTAAGGCTAGCTCTATAAAGAAATGCTAGACAAACACTTCCTCACTCTTTTTCCTTCACCAATATTTAGAAATCTAAAAATCTTGATTTTCTGTATTTATACAATAGTTTCCTTCCTGGAGAGTACAGATCCTTTAACTAGTACAGTAAGGCCAACAAATAGTAATGGCTTCCCTAAGCATGCAGTATACAGGCTTTCTGAGAAATGTGGAAACAGCTGGCTCTTAGCCATAATCTGGACCATCTATGCTACAGATGTGGTAGTCACAGTCTGACCCTGACGAACCACTTACTTTTGCTCTCTCCATCCTGGCGTGTTTCTCCAGACCACGACTCTTTCTCTCGGTCTCTCCGGAAAGCAAGCCCTTCCCTTCGAGAATGAGGCAGGTATCTTTCTGAATCTCTCTTTTGATGTCCCAAACGTAGTTCTTGTCCTTCTTCCTGTTTTCTAGATTCAGATTCTTGGTCAGCTGGCCTTGGTGACTGGCTGGGTTGTTTATCCAAAGATGGTGGTAAGGATGTTTTCTGAGGCTGAGGGTAGGTTATTAATTCTTGCTTGACTTCTGTTAGTAGGGGAAAAGAAAGAGAATCCCTAGAAGGCTTTATCAAACATACTTTGGTTCCCTCTTACTTGCTTCTAAATACTCAGACTGGAATGCTAAAAACTGTTTCAGAAATACCTACAGAATTAGGTACAATACTACCAAAAATGCCCTTGCTAAAGATTTGGTAGAAACATACATCCTGAATGTATGTCTCGGAGCCTTTCTTCTTCCACTAAAACTGTTTCAGTTCTGTGAGACCACAGGCCCTTCTCCAGGGAAATTAGAAATAAACCTATTTGCATACTTTTGTAGGCAAATAATTACAAAGAATAAATATTCTTCAAAATACTATTAAAATTTTTTCTTTGAAGGACAATTTAACTACTTACTGCTATTTATCTGTCATTATTTCTTCTCTTTTCTTTTTTGTTTTGGAGACAGGTCTTGCTTTGTAGTTCAGACTGACCCTGACCTCTCACTATGTAGCCCAAACCAGCCTTGAACTCACAGCAATCCTCCTGCCTCTGCTTCCTGAGTGCTGGGATTATAGGCATGAGTCACCATTCCTGGCACTGTGGTATGTGATACTGAGGATCAAACTCGGGACCTTGCACTTGCCAGGCATATGCTGGAACCACTAAGCTAAATCCCTGGCCCCATTATTTCATTTTTTAGAAAGCGTATTAGAAGTCATGTGGCTTCAAAAGAGACATTTGGAGGGAGCAATATAGCAATTACTTAATAGCAGTAAGTAATTGCTATTGATAGGTGATTAGTAAATCTGCTTTATATATTTCTGGATGAAATTATCTCAGGCTCCTTTAGTGGTAAGGCACCCAAGTTTTCATAAATCACTTACTCAATCGTTGAAACAGCTTAAGAAATTCTTCTTCATTTCTTTATTTTTTTCTTGGTCACCACGTAGTCCAGGCTTGTACTGAACTCACTATGCGGTTAGGTTTGCCTCTAACTTGTGGTTATTTTCCTGTATCAGCCTCCCAAATACTAGGATTATAGGTGTGCCCCAATGCCTGGTTGCTCTTCATTATTAAGTAGTCTCAAATATAGGTCAAAAGCCTAGCTAAGAAACTCTCTGAGGGCACAGTAAATTCTAATCCCTGAACAAATCCTTCAGAAGCTTATCTGAGTCCTAGCACTGAACAGTATTTCACTGTCACGCCCTGGCTTTTTTTAGGGAAAATATAAAAAGCAGGCAGGCATACAATAGTCACAGATAAAGGAGTATTGCATTACTGAATAATGAAAAAAAAAAGAGGAGTATTACAATTGCAATACATGCCTTTCATAAATTCTTTTTTTTTTTTTTTTTTTTTTGCTTTTTTTGGAGACAGGGTCTCGCTTTGTAGTTCAGGCTGGCCCTGAGCTCACTAAGGTGCCCAGGCAAGCTGCCCCGAACTCAGCAATCCTCCCGTCTCTGCCTCCCGAGTGCTGGGATTACAGGCGTGAGCCACCACGCCCAGCATTATATGTGGTTATCGGGGATTGAACTCAGGTCCTTGCGCTTGCAAGGCAGGCACCGGAACCACTGAGCTAACCCTCCGGCCCTTTCATAAATTCTTGACAACAGGTTTTCTGAGAAAGTTAATCTTAAGTGTTTGTACATTATATACATGTATTAAATTATCATACTCTACTTCATAAATATGTTTGAGTCAATAAAAATTAATTTAAAAATTGAACTGTCTTGGGCCAGGGATTTAGCTCAAGTGGTACTGCACCTAACTTGGATGCATAAGGGCCCGAGTTCGATCCCTGGTACCACAAAAAAAAAAAAAAAAAAAAAAAAAATTGAACTGTCTTGGGGCCAGAGATTTAGCTCAGTATTTCCGGCGCCTGCCTTGCAAGCACAAGGTCCTGAGTTCCATCCCCAGTAATCACATACAATGCTGGGAGTGGTGATTCACGCCCACCAGCAATCAATACCACATACCACAGTGCCGGGCATGGTGGCTTACACTTGTAATCCCAGCACTCAGGAGGCAGAGGCAGGCAGACTGCTGAGTTTGAGGCTTGCCTG
>PVIC010045595.1:0-14587 GCA_004025085.1 Thryonomys swinderianus
CAATTCTTGTTTGAGATAAATATCAATTATCATTAACTATGCTTAAAACAGTATCCAGTACCCTTTGCATAATCGGCATAATTTTGTTATAGGCTGAATGTGTCCTCTGTGAATTCACAGCTTCCACTATCTCCAAGTGTGACTGCATTTGTACCTAGGGTCATTTAAAAAGTAACCAATTTAAAATGAAGTCACAGGAGAAAGGCTTCATCCAATTTGCCCGGAAGAACACATTCTTCCTCATAGAAAGAAGATGCAGGTAGAAGCCTTCTCCAAGTTAAGCAAAGAGTCCTAGGAGGAAACCAGACTCTACGACACCTTGACCTTGGACTTACAGTCTCCAGAGTGGAGAGACACAGATTTCTCCTGTTTAAGCCACACAGCCTCTGCTACTTTGCAATGGCAACTCTAGCAGTGTAAGACATCCTGCAGTGATGAGGAGGGAGCCACTTTTAATCTCCACTGCACAGATCAGAAACAGGGGCACAGCAAGGTTTTTGTTACAAAGCTAAACAGAGCTTTTGAAAATGAAGCTTGGATGTAAATCTCCATAGTAGCCTCTGAGCCTAGCCTTGGATCAGCACCTTTCCTGTCTTTCTGGAGGACTTGCTCTGTCTCTGGGTCAGACTTGCTTTCAAGGGATGTTGCTGTGGGTTGATGGCACCTGCAAGGCCTTTTTCCATTAGGGCGTTCCTCAGTGTCTGTCTCCAGCCCTGCTCATTGAAGTCTACCCATTTCTCCAGATATAGAGGGCGGGGACTTTGCTGTTTGTGGTGTTTGAAATCAATGGCAGGGAAATAGAGAAGACTATGAAGTTGTATAGTTCCCACTGCAGAATTCACCACATCTTAGATGAGAGTGGTGCTGAACCCCTGTAATCCCATCACTCAGGAGGCTGATGCAGGAAGATCATCTTAAATTCAAGGCCAGCCTGCAGTACAAAGTGAGACCTTGCTCAACAACAACAATAAACTCACTGTAGCTTTGCTCATTTTTCCAAATCTACAAACTGAGACTTTCTAATGGGTGTCTCCGGGGAACACCTGTTTGGTGTACACAGTGGTAATGGAGATGGTGGAGAAAGTGAGGGAAAGTGCTCGTGGATATAAAGTGGATGTGGGACTCAACTTTCTAACACAAGTCTTCAACATCTTTCCTGGCACTGGGCTCACATTTCAGTCCCGAGATGAGAAGGACCCAATTCTCCATTGCCTGGGGCCTCTGGCCTACAGAACATCTGCTCTCTTCAGACCTTTGGGCTGTCACTTCCTCTTTTCAGTCATCTCAACTGCCACCACTCTTTCCACTTCCCATTGTCAAAAATGTGCTGCACTCACTGGTGCACTGTGGCTTCCTTTTCTATTAGCCTCCTGGGTTTACAGGATTTGACCTTCCTTTGCGGCCTAATTAGTGAGTTTGGGGAAAGAAATGAGCCTTTCGTTTGACACATTTTCCTAGACTTTCTCACACCACCTGTTCTGCTCTAGTGCTAGTGTTTGGTTCACTAGACTCAAATGCCTTCTGATGGATTAAGTTGATTATATTTGATGGGATGTGCACAGCAACAGGATACCTTTGGGATTAACTCAGACTTGCTCAGCCATTGCAGAGTGGAAATGAGTTCCATGCATCTGTTCTGAGAACTGTGCAGACAGGATTTTTAACGAGTTCCAGAGCTCCTCCTCCACAGATGCTGTCCCAGGTCACATAAATGGCTAGAAAATAGATATATGGACCGGGGTGCCCAGTCCATTACACCATTTGACTTTGGAAAAATAATTTTCTTTTAGTCTTTTCCTCCACTAGTAAAATAAATATACAAACTACTCAATGAATTACCCAACCAAGCAGCCTACAAGTGGGAACAGTTCAAACTGCTCTAGACAGTAGGAAGCAGTCTAGTGTCTCTCTCTTCCAATCCCAGTATGCCCTGTCCCACAAGATTGACATACTGTTGAGTTTGACTACATTTCTTATTTATTTAAAGACAGCAACAACAACTTACAGAGAGAATTGTAACAAGAGGGAGAGGACAAGGGTAAGGGAGAGGGACAGGGACAGGGACAGGGGGAAATTAGTGTTTTTTTCCTGCACTTCCTGTGGGCCTATACTGTTCCTTTGCAGAGAGAGGGCTCCTAGGCATTGTCAACCACACCAGAAGGCCAGCATGCTTGTACTTAAACTGAGAAAGTGAAATCTTGCTGTCTGTAATGGGTTTATGTTGTTGTAGTTGTTTATTTTTGCTTTCTTAAAATCTCAGATTATGTCACCAATTCAGAAGAAATAAAAATCTTTGTGTTTTCATTTAAATCACAAAATCTCATGAACACAGGATTATTATTATGAGATTTTTTTTTTTTGTGGTACTGGGGATTGAACTTGGGCCCTTGTGCATCCAAATTGATAGGTTACCACTTGAGTTAAATCCCCAGCCCCTATTGTGAGTTTTGTACTTGAATGAACATTGCCCCTCATGGGGAGGAAAACAGAAATCAGGTGTCCCTGACTCATGCTGTTCCCCTTAGGATTTTTTTTTTTTTTGAGACAGGGTCTCGCTTTGTAGTTCAGGCTGGCCCTGAGCTCACTATGTAGCCCAGGCAAGCCTTGAACTCAGCAATCCTCCTGTCTCTGCCTCCCAAGTGCTGGGATTACAGGCGTGAGCCATCAGGCCAGGTTTAGGAATGTTTTTTAAGCAGCACCACTGCCAAAGTCTCATCCCCCTCAGAGGGACTGGCTCAAAAATCTGAAACATGGTGTACTTTCTAACAAAAGTACTTCAGAGAAGACAGGAAAAGAGAAAGGAAGGACCTTGTAGCTAACTACTGAAGATAGATTTTATACTCTTAGCATCTAAGTAATCTTTAAGAATCACTTTTCTTGGTCGATAAGCCAAGGGCAGTTCATCTCTCTAGCACCAAATCTAATATATTTTATTAATTAAAAGTTTATTTAGAATAATATTTAATTAAAGCCATCACAGAGGAGCTTTAGCAAGTCGTGTTTTACTTCTCTTAACTCAAGTAGTATGTCAAAAGCTCTTCTATCAATACTTTCTATTGTACTGTTTTTGATTGTTATTTTTCCACTTGAAAAATTAAAACCCATAAAATTCTTCAAATACAGGCTAAAGGAAAAAAAGAAACTTTTTGAACATTGAGTTGGTGGGTGCTGGAAGACACGATTTTTCCTAGATCTGGTATGTGCAGTTTATGTCCCAGAGTACAAACCAGGACTACTGACTCCTTTGCACAGTGCAAATTACTAACACACTTCCCTGGATGCCCAGGACTGGGGCTCCAGCTTTTCTGGGAAACATGCCAGAGAACACAGTTGCCAGCTTGCTTATGATCTATAGAAAGCACTAGAATATAAGTTTTAATTTTTGAAAATTCTGGTCCTATGGTACATTACTTCCCACAGAGGTGTGAGTTCACACTGATGGGTAACAGCTCACTTGTCATTTTGGTGGTGAGTCCAGGATCCTTGCGTCATTGTTAAGTTGCAAATGGAGACGTGAAAATAAATGGGAATGAATTATAGAAACTCTGTAGAGGTTTTTGGGCCTCTCCTTTTTATTTGGACTCTCTCTAAGTATCCCAGTATGAATCACTTCAGCCTGAAGTTGGAAGCTATGTTTCATTAGATTTTTTCCTTAAAAAAAAGTTCTTAAATGGAAGACCCTCACTCTTGAATACTTGGTAGCTGTGATGTAAATATTATTGGATTTCTATGACTACCTTTCAGGACAATTTAACAAATCAAACTTTCTTTTTCTTTTACTTTCTACCCTCTTTTGGGGGCTGGGAATTTTGGGGACCAAACCGAGGGCCTTGTCCTTGTGAATCATGGGCTTTCCCACTGCGCTCCATACCAGCCAATAAAAAATACTTTTTACAAAATTATTTTTCATAGTTCTTCATTTTAAATGCACTTGTGCTAAATAGTCAGTGGTCTGGAACAGGGAAAGTTCCCTAAGAAGTTTTATAAGTTTAGCCTCTAAAAGCAGAATATGGACCTCCAGACAGAGGCCAAGAGCAGTACCTGGTAAGCTGAGTAGTGAACTATTTGTTTTGCTAACTAGAGGGGAGCCACTGAATTTGTCAGAAAGATGTAATGCTTGGGGGTTTTTGGAAATCCAACAAAACATAGTTTCCAACTGCAGACTGAAGAATCTCCTCCCAATGGCTTTTCTGCCATGATGCAACTGGGGAAAGGCAAACAGAGAATGCTTTCTTTGTGCTGGGCCTATAATAATGTAGGAAGCCACAGACCTTGGGGAAGTTCTTCTGCTTTTTTAAGGGTATTAAGAAATCCACATTTAATTGAGAACTCAGGGAGTGAGTAGTACTATTTTTATATCAAGGGTGATTTTAATAATGTTCACTGTGAAACATTACAAGAAAATTTTTACTTTTAGTTCTTGTTAAAAGAAGGCTTTACTGACTTTCTATCTTAAGGATGGCAGGAGCATGGCAGTAATTTCTCCTTTTAAAGTATTTAAAAGGCCATGTTGACATAACTGTTGGGACTCTTCTGAAGGGACCTTGGAAGGAGTGGTGTGAAAGCAGGATTGAATTTACACAGGAAGACATGGGAAAATCCCAGTTTTTGTTGTAAACTCCATCTCCAAAGGTAAACCTGCATTACTGTTCACAGGTTTGCACTCATTGTTGGAATATGGTTAAACACCTGCCTTCTGCTTCCTTCTGTATCAAGGCTACAAAATGATTTATATAAACAGTCTGCCTTGTATATCTGTGGGGTCTGCATTCAATATACCTCAGATTGAAAAGTTATGGGAAAAATGCATCTCTATTTAACAAGGACAGAATTTTTGGTCATTATTTCCTAAGAAACATAGTATAACAACTATTTATACAGCATTTACATTGCAGTGGATATTACTGGTAATCTAGAAGTTAAAGTATACAAGGAGAATGGGTGTATGCTCACATTGTATCATTCTATGCAAAAGATTTGAGCATTTGTGGATTTTGGTATTTGTAGGAGTCTTACAACCAATTTCTCTAAGATATGGAAAGACATATATGTATGGACCAGGGAGAAAAAACATGTTTAAGGGTGCTACTGCCTAAATGGATTTTATTGTAGCTGAAACTATCTAGATAGTGAGATATCTAAATCCAGTAATTTTTTAATGGGGGCTTTCTGTCTTTCCCTCTGGAATTACACAAGAACCAGATGCTGTTTTTGGTGGTTTGCTCATCACTAAGATGCTGTCTGTTTAAGTAAGTCTGATCATTCTGTCAAGGCTCGCTTTGGTAGCTCCTGTGAGCTGAGCCCAGCCACTGGATCTAGCGAGGGTGCAGAATCCACCATCTAATCATCCTTTTAAATTCAAGGAATCTGACTTCCTCCTGAAGAATGTCCAGATCTTCCGTTGACCCCCAAAACCTAAAACTCTTTGTCAATCACTGAAAGAACTATGTACTTTATTCATACTGTAGCCCTGAAACCCACAAGCTATTAATACCTCTCTATGCAAGAGGCCAACATTACAAAGGAGGTGGGGGGTTGTAGGATGAGCAAGGGAATGGGTAAAAATGATAATAATTGAGTCATGTCATTTAATGATACAAATTCTCAATGTTGAGTGTGATCATGATGTATATATAAAATGTATCAATAGCGATTCAAATTTTAAAAAAAGGAGAGAGGCCAGGTATTATTCTTGTTTTAATAAATGACTTTTTCTTCCTTTTACTGATGAGCCCATTTAGCAGAGGAAAAAAACCTCATTATTATATGAATATTTTTGTTCATTTAACAGTGACCAGATTATCATGAAAGCAATAAGATGGCGAGGCCAGTCTCAGTTTAAGAGCGGATGTGATGTCCTCACTGGAGTAGCAAACACACATAGCTCCCAGCAGAGTACGTTGCTATGGATCCAGGAAATTCTTTTTGACAGCTCTAGCAGCTAACTTAAAAAGCAATTTGTTTTCAAGTAGCAGAAACAGCAGGGTTCTTTGCTGACCTGCCTGTGAGCTACATCCCCTCACTTTGTTTTTGCTGTGATGGGGGTTAGAGGGAAGGATCCTCTTTATGTCCTACAGGACATTATGCTAGGATATTACTTTGATGAAATAACATGAACTGGGCCTAGTGAGCAGAAACTATAAAGCCCCTGTATGTGATAGAGGCTGAGCCAATTCAATTTTAAGGATTTGTCACACAGAAAGTTTTTAGGAATCTAGTTATCTCTCATATTTTGGAAAATCCAACCTAAAGTGATATATAAGTTTCCTTTCATGACCACTTAAAAGAAGGAGGCAAAACATTCCATAACATTTTTTTGGATTTGGGAAGCATTGTAAACAGGGGTTCTGTTCCTACCATTTTCTGGAACATATTAAGGCCATTAATTTGTTGTTGTTCTTTTGTATCAGGTATCAAACTCAGGACCTTGCATTTGCAAGGCAGGCACGGAAACCACTAAGCTAAATATCCGCCCAAAGGCTATCAGTTTTGAATGCAGTTGAGATCCATAAAAGCATTAAAAGTCTCTTCAGAAAGTTTACATCATGTCTATGAGCTATTTGACCCCAAAACATTAAACTTTTATTTTACACACAGGTTCTGTAGAAAGGTTCTGTCAAGAACAAAGCAGACCTGGAGATGTTAGGAGTAAGATTTGGCCTCTTCTGACAGCTATTTTAGACTCTGAAAACCCTTTTACCTTGTTACTAGATTTGGAAAAGGCCAAGTATCTGACCTTCAGAAATAGGCAAACACATACTGCAAGTGTAGACATGCACATACCACTCCAGAGCAAAATGCAAATGGTACTATGATTCAGGACCCAGAAAACAGAAGACACAATAAATTGCATGCTGCTCTTACTTCTTTCCTACTTTTTCCTCAGACTATACCTACAGGTCTATTGGAGGAACTCCCTATGACCAGCTGGAAGAGAAGGAAAAAGAAAGGGCCCAATTTATGGATACATGGCATGTGGATACTCAGGAAGGATGGATAGGCTCCACTGTATAGCCCACTAGGGGTGACAGTGAGAGTCACAGAGGAAAGAAAATGCTCTCAGCTGGAAGAACTCTTGGAAGTTTTACTAGTCAGTTATCCTTTGCTAAGATGAAATACAGGACAGAAATGATTTAAAAAAGCAAAGATTGATTTTGGCTCACAGTTTCAGATGTTTCAGTCCATGGTCATTTGGGTCCATCCCTCCTGGGATTGTGGTGAGGCAGAATCACAGTGAGAAGCATGTCACAGAGCAAGGCCACTCACTTTGCAGTGCCCAGGAAGAGAAGTGTGAGAGTCAGAGTACAAGGGACTGGTCACACCCAGAACCTGCGTCCTCCAACAGGACCTCCAAAGGTCCTCCTGCATCATTTATAGGCCCATCCACCTAAAAACCCACTTACCTATTAATGAATCCTTTGTGGCTTAGAAACACATAATCCCTTCACCTCTCTAGATTCCATCTCTGAATACAGGAGCATTTTGGAAACATTTTTGATCCAAATCATGACAATGGTATTTCACTTGTTGGAAATACAGAAAGGTAGATAGCTTGATGAATCTATTTACATGAAGTAAATAGCCATCAGTTAAGGATTTGGAAAAGCAAAGTTCTGGGAGAGAGATCCATAAGCACAGAGAGGGAGGACTTCTGTGTCCCAGGTAGATGTTCACTGGAGTATACAAAAGTGATGAAGTGGTGCTTTGATAGATAAGATGATCCTCCATACTGACATCAGCCTCTTTTTGTAGACTTTGATATGATGAGTCAACAGTGGCATATAAAGTGGACATTGTGACAGAAGCAGGGACCACACATGGGCTCACTCTTGCCATGAGTAATCTGTGTCACCTGTTGTAAGAATCCAATCTCCCTATACAGAGCCTCTTGCTAACCCCTCAATAGTACACCCTCTGGGATGTTCAGGTCAGTTTTAGAGCTGTGGAAAGACATGTGAAGGCTCATTTATGGGACCAAATATGGGAACAAAGCCTATGAGCACAGTTTGTTCCCTGTAGGGTGCAATACATGCCTTAAACCAGATGGTGAACTGACGTTAATGAGAAAGCTGAGAAGAGTGGGTTCAGAGAGGACAAAGGTAGGGATTGTGCCAGATCTTTTCTGCTGCCCTATTCATCTGTCCTCCACTCCCATGGACCCTAAATGCCATGGTTCACAAAACCATACCTGCTCTCATTTCTGCCTCCTCTAAACCAATCCCCCTTCATTATCTTTAACCCCAGCACACTCAGCCACTTTAACACCCCTATCGGCTCTCTCTTCTGAGGTGCTCATTCTTAAGCTCTGCCTGCCTATAACTTAAATTTCAGTTTAAATGTCATTCTTCACAGCTTTTTGCTTAGGTGCTTGATTTCTAGTAGTGATCCAGGTGAGCGTGGCAGGGGCACCTGGAACCCCAGCTGTTCAGAAGGCTGAGGCAAAAGGACTGCGAGTTTGAGGTCAACCTGGGCTACTTTAGCAAGAACTTGTCTTAAAAGAAAATAAAAACAAAAATGGCTGGAGAAATAGCACTGTGATAGAATGTCCCTGGGTTCAATTCCCAGTATCAAAGAAGACAGAGAAGAAGAAAGAAGATGGGAAAGAGAAGAAGGAGAAGAAGAAAAAGAAGTAGGCATTCAAACATTTGTCACATAAGCCTATATTTTCATAAGACTTATTACTTGGTGGTATTTTCTCATATGTATAATCATCTCCCTATGTATTAACCAATGTATGACCAACATCACTCTGCACTCTAGAATGTTGACTCAGGACATTGGTATTCATTGATACCGAATAGAGAACCAGAAACTAGCTCCATGTTATAATAAGATAACAGGAGCACAGAAGTTTTAAACTCCCTAAGAGTTACAACTATTAGTATCAGAGTCCATACCCTGTTACTTCTGACAACCACAAACCAGAGTCTCTTCTCCACCTGATTTCCTGAGTGTCAGAATGCTCTAGGAAATGGAAGCCTTGAGAGAGGAGCTGTTTGCTATGCCAAAAATAAGGGAAAAATAATGCTGGGTCTCTCTTTGGCCCATTCTGGGTCTGCAAATGAATTGTTTCCTGACACTGTCATCTTTCCTCAAGAAAGTGTTGTTGAACAATTCAAAACAGTGGATATTAGAAGATTTAGAAGCCAAAATAATTCTATCGAATACTGAATAAAACATGTCTCTTTACAATAGGAATTTCCAGAAGTTTTTTTTTAATTGAATTATTTATTGGTACAATTTATATACATCTCAAAATCACATATAACATTGGGAAATTTGTACCAGTATAAGCCACAAGTTAATTCTCATTTTTACCCATATCCCTACCCACTCCCCCCTCCTCCCCCCTTATACATGCTCTTTTATTTTCTTTCTGTATCATATTTATTCCTTCCCCTCATCATATTCCCACACCAAGTTTCCTATAGAAAAATGAGTCTAGAAAGTAGGACAGCTTTTATAGAGTGGAATATTTCTACAGAAGTTTTTTTTTAATGTACATTGCAAACATCGCAAAGGCAGAATACTGTACAAAGTACACAAACTGATTAGACAGAACATATTTTTACTGGAATCATACTAACAGCTCAAGCATTTCCTAGAACAAAGTTGAGTAAACTCTGAATTAAAGTCTTAGGGATAGGTATCACATTGGTAATATAGTTTCATTACAAAGATATCTTCAATAGTGAATTATTTTTTTGTGTAGTGAAGGAAGAGGGAGTACATTTGCAATGGCATCTTTTGAATTTTGTTCATGTATTGCTCACTTGGTTTTGTGAAAAATCTTTTTTTTTCACATCTGTGTCTGCCGATTTTTTAATTTTCTGGTCAAACCATATATTATTTCTGACTGAATATTCTGGTAGAAATGTGAAACATTTTAAGCTTGTCACACATTCCTTCTGTTAAGGTCCAAATGTAAAGGAATTTGATGGTCAGTTGTCTCCTCCACCTGTATAACATGTGCTGCTATAGTGCACAACGTGTTCAGCTATAACGAGAGTTACATTCCTAGGAAGCCTCAGGGCATTGAAAAATGAGTAATAGAAATGTTTCCATGGGAAACATAGGACCTAACATAGAAGAAGAGCAAGAATAAACTTTTCCTTGTATACATTTTAATAACAGTGTCTTCTAAGATATGACTTTATTATTACATGATAAAAAATATTCATGCATCGAAATCAGATGAAAACAGACAGACCCATTTCCCCTTTCCATTAATGCAATTAATAGGCTCTGTGTTTCCTATCATCTGTAGCACTGCTCTTGTGATCTTATTTGCAATTCAGTGTACAACTGCTGTGGAGTTTAAGCAAAATAAGCAAAGAAATGCATGGACAAAGAACAAATGAGGAAATGATCACAAAATTCTTGCATAGCTCTTGGAGTTTAAACCTCATTGTCAGTGAGAAGTCTCTGTGTCCTTGGTATTTAAGAATTCCCTGAGGGTGTAGAAGTCTCAGCCCAAGATATCTCCTCCATCCCTAGCCCTTTTTTCTCATGCATATCCCTCCTATACACCATGATGACCCAAATATGAAATTTGGTCCTTTTGTTAATTCATGCTACCTTTTTCCCATATGCATTCAATACCTCTTCCAAATATAAGTACAGCTGATTTTTAATTTATATGTATACATATATGTTTAATGTGCTAAATATATATGTACATACACATACATATATATAATATGTGTGTATATGTATGTGAGTGTGCATATGTGTGAAATCCTATGGCCGTCTAGTTCTTGTAAGTATAGTTTGGATCAATCCTTCTATGAAAAAACTTAGAAATACTAACTTGTAGACACTGGAGAGGTAAAGTGGTAGTGAAGAATTATAAGGACAAAATGTGAGAGAAGAAAAAATTCCCTAGAGATAAGTACTGCATTTATGGATTATTCCTCTCAGGAGACTTGCTAATTTCTGGAGAGGCAATGAAGCTAAGACACTCAGCAACAACTCTGGAAACATGACAGAGCAGAGGACACAAAATTGCATCTAGGTTTTTCTATGTAAGAGGAGAAGGACCTGCTAAATTTCTACTTCTTTGATTCAGACTCTTAAATATTTCCAGGTGTTTTGTAATTAATAAATTAACTTTTAAATTAGTTATGGTTCAGGGGCATATACATTAAAATGAGAAAATATTTTGAACTGAACAACAATGAAAAACTATACACCAAAACCTGTTAGAACATCTACATGTAAGAATAAAATCTACAAAATTCCTTTAAGAAAAGAGAATAAACTTGACAAAACTAGATGATATAGTTTCTTCATAAAACCATAGCAACTTCCCAAAGCCCCTCCAAAATAGACACATAGATCTATAAGAGGGAAATATTCAAAAGAGAAAAGGCAATTATGGATTAGGAGAAAATATTTTCAAACTATACATTGACAAGGGTTTAATATCTAGAATACGTAAATAATTCCTATAACTTGGCAACAAAAACTATCACGACTAAAAAGTGGCAAAGAGCTTGAAAAACCATTTCTGTGAAGATATATAAACAGGGCCAGAGGGTTAGCTCAGTGGTTCTGGCGCCTGCCTCACAAGCACAAGGTCCTGAGTTCAATCCCTGGTAACCACATACAGTGCTGGGCGTGGTGACTCACGCCCACCAGCAATCAACACCGCATACCACAATGCCGGACGTGGTGGCTCACGCCTGTAATCTCAGCACTTGGGAGGCAGAAACAGGAGGATTGCTGAGTTCCCGGCGGCTTGCCTGGGCACCATAGTGAGCTCAGGGCCAGTCTGAACTACAAAGCGAGACCCCGTCTCAAAAAAAAAAAAAAAAAAGAAAAAGATATATAAACAGTGAGCAAATGTGAAAATCATCCTCACTAATCATCAGAAATATGGAATTTAAAACCCTGATGAGATATCATCTCTCCAAAAGAAAATGATTATTGACAAGGAGATGCAGAAATTGGAATTATTGTGTACCATGGAATATAAGGGAAGTCCTCAAAAAGTTAAAAATAAATCTACCATATAACTGAACAATCCACTTTTGTCATATATTCTTGATGTTATTTTATTATCCCAGAAAAATATATAAATAGTTTTGGATTTATAGCACACAATAATTTATAAAGCTACCAAAGATGGAATTTCAGAATGCCTTTCTACAGCAGGATGACACAACTTTCATTTCCTCATAGACCTCTTAACAGAACACAATTCTCCATGTTTCTCATGAGTTCCCCCAGCAGCTCCATGTATCTAGGGCTCCAGCAATGGTGATGGTACTGGCTGTGGCACCAAGGTCCTGATGGAGGGGCAACAGCAATGCTGATTCTCATTTCTGGAGGATAGAAGAAGTCTGAATCCATTGCTGCCAGTGTATAAGCAGTGGTGGTCTCGTTCCTGAGTACCCACGAAGCTCTCCTTGAAAGGAGCTTACAGTTTTATTGTGTCTGAAAAGGTGTGAGAAAGAGAATTGGGTGGTTATTGCACAGATGTGACCACTGTCAAGGGGAAAGCTGTGTTTAATGTACACACCTTGCAGAATCCTAGGTGAAGCCATGGCGGAGGCAGGCAGCACAAAGTAGGGTTCTACCAAATCTCCTGAGCATCTATGGTGCTGGCAACCCTTCTTTGTCATAGAAGCAATTGTTGTAAGTGTAGTATAATAGTGGGAACTATATGCATACTAGTATGCAACAGATATCTGCAACTTCCTCACCTTTCAAAACTGGTGGTACTCACTGAACAGTCCCTGGAACTGCCGTCCGAGCTGTTTCTCTGTGCTTTGCTTCTTCAGCTGTCACCCAGGCAGAGTGATGTGGTGTCTGTCTGCCTGTGCCTAGCCAAGTTCACTTAACAGTCTTTCTTTCAAAGTTCATTCATCTGGTACTTTGACAAGATTTTCTTCACATGTCATTTCTTTTCCCCTTACAATGAAGTATCTGCTTCATACACTATCCTAGACTGTTCTGACAGTTGATTGAAAGTATAGACATTCAGTTATGGGTGGTATAGATTATTGTACAAGGATAATAAACTATATTACTAGTTCATGTATATGCTGTGCTGTAATATTGTTTTACCACATACTCCTTTACTTACAGAAAATAAAGTTTGCCGGGCATGGTGGCTCACTCCTGTAATCCCAGTACTCTGGAGGCAGAGGCAGGAGGATTGCTGAGTTCGAGGCTTGCCTGGGCTACATAGTGAGCTGAGGGCCAGCCTGAGCTAAAAGGGAGACCCTATCTAAAAAAAAAAAAAAAAAAAAAAGAAAAGAAAGTTTATTGCTAACCTGTATGCTGTTGCACTGGTAGCAGTCCCATATATCTCATATTTACCATGTCACTAGAAGGCACTATTTTCTCCTGTGTTTTTTAAAAAAAGTTGAATTCTTTATTGGTACAATTTATATACATCTCAAAATCACATATAACACTGGGGAATTTGTACCAGTATATGACAAGTTAATTCTCATTTTTACCCATATCCTTACCCACCCACACCTCCTCACCCCTTTATACATACTCTCTTATTTTCTTTCTGTATCATATTTATTCCTTCCCCTCATTACATTCCCACACCAAATTTCCTATGGAAATTTCCCACTCTATAAAAGCTGTCATACTTTCTACAGCTCATTTGCATCTACAGGTGTTCATCTCAAAGAGAAGATCTGGAATTTGCCTGTCTGTGATCTATTGATTTCACTTGTTAGAATATCTTCTAGGTGTCTCCATTTGCACCTAAATGGATCGATCTTGTCATTCTTTATGGCAGAGAAATACTCCATTTTATTAAAAAACCACATCTTCTTTATCCACTCTCCAGTTGATGGACATTTGGGTTGTTTCCAAGACTGAGCTATCACAAACTGAGCTGCTATGAACAAGGGTGTACATCGGTCTTTCCAATGTGATTTTTAAAATTCATTTGGGTATATTCCTAGCAGGGGGATAGCAGGGTCAAATGGGACCCCTAGTCCTAGTTTTCTGAGAAATCTCCACACCGATCTCCACAATGGTTGCACAAGTCTGCAATCCCACCAACAGTGGAGAAGGGTTCCTTTCTCCCCACAGCCACGCCAGCATTTATTGTTGGTTGATTTTGTGATAGAGGCCATTCTTTGTGGAGTGAGATGAAATCTCAGTGTTCTTTTCATCTGCATCTCTCAAATGACCAGTGAAGTGGAACATTTCTTCATATGCTTCTTGGCTGCTTTGACTTCTGCCTCTGAGAAGTGTCTGTTCATTTCAGATGCCCATTTTTGAATTGGGTCTTTAAACTTGGGGAGGCTGATGTGTTTGAGTTCTTTATATATTGTAGATAATAGCCCTTTGTCTGATAAACAGCTAGTGAAGATTTTTTCCCGTGTTGTTGGTTGTCTTCTAGCAGTGCCAGCAACTTCTTTTGCTGTGCAGAAGCTTTTCAGTAGAATGAGATCCCATTTGTTGATTCTTTCTGGTAGTTCTTGTGCTATAGAGGTTTTATTCATAAAGTCTCTGCCTAAGCCAATGTCTCCAAGTTTTACCTAACCTGTTTTCCAGCAGGCTTACTGTTTCTGTTTTAATGTTTAAGTTTCGTATCCACTGTGAGTTTAGT
>PVIC010045596.1:0-14566 GCA_004025085.1 Thryonomys swinderianus
AAAAGCTGCCTCTATGTCAAAGCCATGTAAATTGTCACCTATAGTTTAACTTACTTTCTCTCTTCCTTTCTTACTTGCTTCTACCTCAACTCTAAATCTGTAATTTATGCTGGTATGCTATGTTGAAAAAATACCTATCTTTATCTTTTCCCAAAAAAGTTACCCAGTGATCCTACTACTATTTATTAAGTAATCTTTCATTTTTTTCTTTGCAGCCACCTTCACCATAAACTCAATTCTCAGCACATAGTAGATCTTGTTTTCTTGCCAGTATCCTCCCTACTTTTGCTCTGCTCTGCTCTGAAGTCTGAGATCGCTTCCCTGTCGAACCTCTACCCTGGACAAATCCTGTCTCCCCTCTCCCTGTGCTTCCTCTCTGGCTGCTCAGAGCTGCTGGGAAGTTCACTCCACTGGTCAGTGCTGCTCTGGGGTCATGATTTGCAGCCTCAGCTGGACCTTCAGCCTGGCCTGTGACTCCCAGTTTCGCAGTAGCCATCTCAGCTTTGTTTCCCATCACCTGCAGATAACCTCACTGTCTACTAAGAGAAAAAAGAGAAATTGTAATGGAAACTTCTCATCTTCCATCATCTACCAACCTTCCCTCCTTGAAGAACAGCACTAATATTCATTGAGTTAAACACTCTGTGCTAGGAGGTATTTAACTGAGATGCCGTTCATCCTCACAGTGGCCCTATGAAGTGGAGATAACTTTATCCTCTGAGAGCAGGAAAATAAACTGAGATGTAATTTGCCTAAGGTCTCGCGACCAGTAATGGCTGAAAACTGAGATCTGAATCTTGATAATGCCCAAGAGCCCAAGTTCTGAGTCATTTGTATTATTCTTTTCAGCTGTGGTGTGTTAGACAGATTTTTAACCCTTGTTCTCTGATACTGTAGTGAAATTATTCACTTATGAATGTACCATGTATTCAAGTGTTCCAGGAATAGTCAAGCTTCTTCTATGTGCCAGGAACTCTTCCAGGGACACAAGAACTAAACGGGGCATGGTCCCCATCCTTCTAGAGCAGATTAAACTGACCAAGGGATCACACCAAACACAAGACCACATGCTGAACAAATGCTCTGAAGCAGAGCCATCATTCTATGGCAAGAGAAGGGAACGGCTTGAGGATCATGGGTAGGGGTGTGTGGAGAACCCCCGTCCCCCAAGAAAGCACCCAGGGGGCTCTGGGCTGAGACTCAAGGAGATGAGGAGCAGTTTTTAGGCAGAGGCAGTGCTGCCAAGGGCCCACACACACTCTGAGGGCTGGGGAGGAGGGCCAGGTGTGCCTGTACAGACACAGGGCCTCTGGGGGGTTCCTCCCAGATTCAGCACAAAGTGATGACCTTGGATCTGAATGGCATGAAATGTGGATGTGCCCTGCCTCTTTCTGCCTCTGCCCTGGCTGTATGTGACGCAAAACTGCGGAATTTGACCCTAGGGCCTCCTGACCACTGGGCTCTAACAGCTCAGGCTGTTACAAGCACTGTGGAGAGAAGGGTCAGCTTGTGCTGCAGCACTCAGGTTTACCCTGATGTCTGAGGAGTAGCCTCCAACCCTACCCAACGTTCTCAGATGCGGGACTTGCCTCAGGGGGGACCCTCCTCCTGGGTTCTTGGTCTCTCCTGCTTCCTCTCAGAGGTGGGGTGAGCTCTCTAACTGGAAGCTGACACACAGCACCTGCGGTTCTCAGCTGGGAGGAGCTAATCCATCGAGAGAACCTATCTCTCTTCCTCCCTTCTCGCCTGGGGCAGGTGCCAGGTTCCTGTGATATGTGTCCACTGGTGCCTGGCACGGGCTGACCCCAGGTCTGGCCAGAGCCACAGAGAGGGGCATATGCAGGAGTGTTGCCAAGCCTTCCCGGCCAGGAATCTCAGGGCCTTCTCCTAAGGCCTTGTCGGTGAGAGAGCAGACAGGTAAGAGCTCTGCCCATCTCTTTCACATGTTTTATAAATTTGTAATTTGATCCTGTTTTGGGGAAAGGAAAAAAAATATTACGTATGATCTTTCTAAAACCTGTATGATACACACTTAGGCTTTGGGTGCTACAGTACCACTCTCATGCTGCTGGCCACATCTTCACGCACAAGGATCACTGCTCACCATCTCCCAGGTTCCCTGGCCCGGAAGGGCATGAGGAAGCAGATAAAAGATTGGAGGCCACAATTCCAAGCTCCAGCATGACAGCTGGACCTCATTTCCGGGGCACATACCATTTCAAACATAGGGACACCCTGCATTCTCACCACAAGGAAATTCTCTGCTTATCTGTGACTTTGGATGGTCCCACCTGTCACCTTCCCCCTCCCTTAGAACAGATAGGTGGGAGCTAGTGCTTGGAGCTAATGCTCTAGAACTCTTTTAAGCTCTGAAGAGTCCAAACCCGTTTTGCCTGGGAATATAGCCTCCTCACCTGCTCCCCTGAGACATCAGGTCACCCAGGGACTAAGCCTGGAAAAGACCTTTCCCATGCCAAGGCAGGTGCCTACTGGTCCTGCTTCAGCATTTGATGGCAGATCACAAAGGGCCTCACTCAGCTGGTCTGGCAGCAGAGAGAGTTTGGCACGGTTGCAGCAGTTCCCTGGGCACAGCAGCTGCTGGTTTTTATCAAGAGCTGATGCCCAGGAGGAGAGCAAGATGCGATCTCTGAATAGATTCTCGTGAAACTCTGGGTTCAGAGTCTGTTGCTTTTTAGGGTCACCCAGCAGAGGCAGGAAGGACACCAGCTGACCAGGGTGGGAATAGCATCCAAACCTTGAAATGTTCACACTCCGCCCCAGGACCCCTTGGCAACGCTGCATTCTGGCAAGATACACTCTGGAGGAGAGTGTGAGAGGGAACTGAAGGAGACTGGCACGTGTTAAGGCCACTCGACTCTCGGAGTGGAAGTGGATTCTTGGTGACCTTTAACACTCAGTGCTGGGACAGGGACAAGGGCATGCGCATAAGGAGATAAGGGCCAGTGTGTGGCACCTTAGGAATGTGCTAAGCATCACACTAAGGCATTAAATTCCAGCAGTTTTGGTTGTGAACACAGAGAAAGGTGGAGATGAGGTTGACAGGGGTAGTAGGATCAGGAGGAACAATCCTGGCCTCTGCCTAGGAGCAGCCTGTCACTAACTGTGCCTATGTTCTAATGTCCAGGACCTGTGGATCTGTGTCTTTGTGAGCGAGGGGACCTCCGGGGTGGGGGTGGGGGGGCTTGGGCTTCTGCCAAAGTCTGCTAGCACCAAACTTCATGCTTTGTGTCTTCCGGGTGGAACCAGGGGACCCAGGGCCTTGTTGCGTCTATCTTGACGCAGAAGCACCCCCATCTCAGAGGGAACATCTGGAGGACCTCAGGATGCCCCACACCAACGGGCCAGTCTCAGTTTGCAAATGTGGACTTAGGAAATGGGAAGTTTACTTAAGTTATCTCGATGCCTCTCCTGCCTGGGCAGCCTAGGCCTTCTGATAACCCTGGGGTTCCCATGGGAAACCTGGAATTCTTTCTTGTAAGAAAAAAAACCCCTCCACACTCTGGAGGAGCTACGACCTGGGGTTTCTGGGCACATAACAAGCACACTCAGGTTCAAATTCAGGTCCAGGCTTCAGTCCAGCCTCTCAGCCAGAGAAGGTAGAAAGAACAAAGACAGGAGAAATATCTAACCGAGCAGACATGTCTTTGCTTATCTTTATTTATTTTAAAAAGAGTTATCTTGGATCCCAGAGCTTACATTTTCTGAGTCTGCTTTGGGGATCTGGTGTGGACCCTGGTGTGCGAAGTCCACAGGGTGTTTGGGGGGGTTGGTTACAGAGGGGGGGAGTCATGTGAGGGGCTTTTGGGGAGAGGTGGAACATAGGCCTCCATAATTTACATCTAGGTGCTGACTGTCCCAGAAAAGGCAAGCTGAGTTTGTAAGCAAAGGGGGTGTTGCCATGACAGCGGCAAACATCAGCAATTAGATTGCTGTTAAATGTGGATTATCACAGGCTTTAGCCACACCTCTTCCTCCTTCTCTCAGTCCCCCCCACCCAGATCCCACCCAAAGCTTTCAGTGATTTGTGGTTATTTGAAGGGAAAGCATTCCTAATGCCTGAGGGCCTGAGGGTCCACTTGAGCATTTTGAATTGAGAGTTAAATACAGAATGTATTTGGTCAAAAGTAATCTTTGAAGGAGTGTTTATCTGACTGTGAAATGTTTGGAGAAACAAACTACCCTCAGAGGTCCACTGATTCTGTCCTTTTTCCAGGAAAGGAATCTCCTCTATAATTTCTGCTCAAGGTCAAGAAACAGAAAATCGAACTCAAACAATAAAGGGATTGATTGAGTTTTGTACCCTGAAGATCAAAAGTAGCAGGTGGGGATTAGGGTGGCTTGGTCTAGTGGGTTAGTGAGAAAAGATGAACAATGTTTTGGGGTGGGTTTTTTTTTGTTTTGTTTTTTGCTTTCTGTGTGCTCTGATTCCATTTTCTCTGGAAGTTTCATTTTAAACTTGGTCTCCCCCATGATGGCAAATGGCTGCAGCAGCTCCTGTCTTCACATTCTATGCTTTGCAGAAGGTGGAAAAAGCATCCTTTCCTAGAGTTCTCTCAGGGGAGTGAACAAACATTTGTATTTTTCAAAGACCTCACCCTTTCCCTACTGAATTGAAGCACATGCCCTTTTGGGAATCTCACAGCCTGATTGGGAGAGGCAACCACTGTGGCATAGAGTTTGTGATTACTCTTCTTGGCTTAAATCAAGAGGAACCCACACTTGGAATGTTGAGTCACACAGCTGCTACACAGTGGGGAGTGGGTATTGAGGACAGCACTGTGCCTACCCCAGACTCCCAGGCAGGTGGCAACCCATGCTGTAGCAGGGTGGCTGTGGCTGTGGCTGTCTGTGGCCTGGTCCCTTTTATGACACAGGAGCTGCCGCAGGAATCTGCCCTCTCTCTGCCCACGGAGCACAGGCAGCGCCTCCTCCTCCTCCCTCTGAGAAGAGGAGGATTACCACCGTGCGTGTCCAGGGTACAAGGAGTGGGTGCTGACTTTCTTCTTCCTCCACGCCTTCCTCAGGTGCAGGAGCTGTGATGAGGACAAGAGCATGAGTGACAGCCCAGGAGGAGGGGGAGGAGGCCGGTAAGGCTCAGCCTCGGCAGCCTTGTGGCTCCAGCCCAGGTGGCCCCTGTGGGAGAGGCACATCCTGCTCTCATTCCTCCTCCCCGGGCAGCCTAGGATGTGCGACTGGGCACCTCTGAGGGTCAGGCCTCACCTGGCCTGTTGTGTGTCTTATGAAACATCACAAGTGCCAGGATTTAAGGGAGAAAATAAGCCACTTCTTAGCCGATATGTCAATCACTGGCCTCCACGTATGCTTTACCCCATATGCCAACACCAGAGTGTGCCTGGAGCCTGCTGCAAAGGGGGGTGTGCATGGGGACACTGTTATTCCAGGTCATACTCTTCATTTCTTTCTTTTTTTTTTTTTTGAGACAGGGTCTCGCTTTGTAGTTCAGGTCGGCCCTGAGCTCACTGTGTAGCCCAGGCAAACCTCAAACTCAGCAATCCTCCTGTCTCTGCCTCCTGAGTGATGGGACCACAGGTGTGAGCCTCCATGCCTGGTACTGTGGTGTGTGGTACTGATTGCTGGTGGGCATGAGTCACCACGCCTGGTATTGTTGTGTGTGGTTGCTGGGATCGAATCAGGGACCTTGCACTTGCTAGGCAGGCACTGGAACCATTGAGCTAAATCTCCAGCCCCTTACTCCTCATTTCTTTTCCATGCTTAGTCCATTGAAGAAACTTCTTAAGTTAGTAGGAATAGTAACTTCTAGATAGTAAACCTCTTTAGAGCAGAGGTCACTGTCATATGTCTTTAGAGGTCAGCATGATATCACTTTATGTCCCATCTAGCAAGTGGGACATAAGAGATGGTTAATAATTATTAGAAGGAGGAGGACAGGAATGAAGGAAGGAACTAAGGAATCACTCTAATATTTTCCTTTGCTTAGAGGAACTGCTTCTAGCTTTTCACCACTCAACATAATTTGGGGCATTTCTTTCAAAGTGGGTACTGTTAAAATTGTTTAAAAGTATTTTACATCAATATTTACTTTGTATGTTTTTCTTTGAAGTTAGTAGAAAGTGTCAAAGTAAAGTAAAACGCATAGGCCTCCTCTTGTATTTTTGTATTAAGTATCTACGAAGATATGTACATAGGCAAGACACCCCCCCGCTCAGCCACAGGACGGACTAGGCCTCTCCGCAGCACCTGGCCTGGGGCTCTTGGAAAGCAAGTGGGTCTTCCTGTCAGTGCGGGTGGTGGGTAGAAGGACTGTCCCTTCAATGGACGCTGCTGCTCCGATGGAGGAGACAGTCCTAGTCTTTCCTTCCCTGCAGCTTCACTCACAGGCCGATGTAAAATCCACAGTGGAGGTCTCTTTTCCACCCTTTCTTTTCTGAAACAATCTCCAAGCTGGCAGGAGGCCATTTCTCCCAGCACTTCTGGAGTCCTCTCTGGTGAGTGTCTTTCTCAGGTATGCAACGGAAATGCAGTGAAGGCTACTGTGGAAGGCTAGCCGCTGAAAACAGGCTTGTAAAAACAATGGCGGTGTGTCTTCATCCACCTTATCGAATGGTCCTGGCACCACGTGACTTCTGACTTTTCTCCAGAGTCAAAATGACTGTGAAAGATAAAGGTTTTGAATTGATTCAGAACACCAAGGGGGCCACAACAGTACAACTACAGACACTCACGCTAAAGAAGACTTCCAGAGGTGCTTCCAAAAGTGGGAGAACAATGAGAGAAGTGTGTTTGAAGTAAGAGGAAGGATTTGGATGGAGAGTAAAGGCAATGTGTATTTTGCTGTAATAATTTTTTAAAATTCAAATATGTACTTTAGCTTACTCATCATAAGTCTCTCAGTTTCCTGAGGGAAAGTGTTAGAAATGCAAAATCTCAGGTACCCCCTGAATCCAACCTATAGAATCATACACCCATATTTTCATTTCATGACTCAGGATGCTTAGCTTTGTATGTTTTTTTTTTTTTTTGAGACAGGGTCTGGCTTTGTAATTCAGGCTGGCCCTAAACTCACTATGTATCCAGCCTTGAACTCAGCAATCCTCCTGTCTCTGCCTCCCGAGTACTGGGATTACAGGCGTGAGCCACCACGCCCCGCACTGTGGTATGTGGTATTGATTGCTGGTGGGCGTGAGTCACCATGCCCAGCATTGTATGTGGTTACCGGGATCGAACTCAGGGCCTTGCGCTTGCAAGGCAAGCGCTGGAACCACTGAGCTAGATCTCCGGCCCAGTTTTGTATGTTTTAAGATTGATTTTTCCAAACATCGTCTTCTTTACTCTTCATGGCCTCATCTTTGTTTTTTTAAAGAGAAAATTATTAGTTTCTATTTATTAAAAATGCAGCTGGGTGTGGGGGCTCATGCCTATAATCACAGCAGTCAGGAGGCAGAGGCAGGAGGATTGATGGGTTCAAGGCTTGCCTGGGCTACACAGTGAGCTCAGGGCTAGCCTGAACTACAAAGTAAGACTCTCTCTTTCTCTCAAAAAAAAGCAAGGTATTTTGTGAGCTGTTTGTCTGGCACCACTTCTTAAAAACACAATTACTGAGTGACTGGTGTGTCTCAGCCTCAGTAAGAGTATAAATACAACCACTGTGAGAATGAGGGTGGAGATTTTTCAGAAAACTAAAGCTAGAGTTCCCATTTGACTCAGCTATTCTTGTTCTAGGCATGTCCTGAAACAGTTAAAGTCATCAAACCACAGTGATACATGCATACCCATGGTTGTAGTGATGTAGGGGAATTAAGGCTTAGCTCCCCACCTGAAACGCGAGTTCATGTTCTCTAAAAATCAAAGAATAAATTTTAGGAACAACAGAGGTTTGAGTAGGAAAATTTTATTGAGAGAGAAAGTTTCTCCCTAAGAGAGACAGAGGGTACCCGGAAAGTTGGGGAACCTGGAAAGTTGGGTAACCCACCTACTTTATTTTTTAGAGGGCTTTTATGGAGCAAAGCCCTGAGGCAAGGCGGATTTGAAGTGGGACAAAATTACAACCAACCAGTAACATTGTAAATACAGTAGCTTAGGTAACATTGGTACGATGAGAAACCATACAAATTAGACAAACCCATGATCCACCAATAAGATTATAACAAGTATAATTGCTCAGGTAACATTGATTAAATGAGAATCCAATGAGAAATCAAGTCAGTAACAATCAAACAGGAATGTTTGACTCAGACTCTTTTCTGGGTAGGTGGGTTAAAGTCTCAGACCTCCACCCCAGGAGGTTGGCGCCCTCTTTAGATTATCTGGCCTGCTGCCTATTTAGAATATCAATCACCGGTATTTATCTTACATGGGTGGGTTAGCTTTTTCCCTCTGGCAACTCTAACCTCCAAATTGTCTTCTTCTGAGGTCCCGTCCTAGCTAACTGCCTACCACAAGTCTAGCTAGCTTTTTTCCCTAGAATAATAGCGGAACAGTTTATAACAATTAACTCCTGGAAACAATTTACCCATGAACAGATGAATGGATCAAGAGAATGTGGTATTTATATACAACAAAGTACTACTCTGTCATAAAGAAAGACAAACTTGAGACATTTTTAAGTAGATGGATGTACCTCGAGACCATAATTCTGAGTGAAATAAAACACAAGTTCAAGTATTCCCATATTTCTCTTGTGTGAGGAACCCAAAGTCTAAAAAGTGAGCAAAATGGAGGATAGATTAGGAAGTAGGAAGAACCTGTTCAAATGGGAAGGAGAACAAGAGATGGAGGAGGGAAAGAAAGGAAAAGGTAAGAATTGAAGGAAAAAAAATTGAAAAAAGATGCAAGTAAAGATTTCATAAATGGGGAGGGGGAGAAACGCTGGAGAGAGGGGAGGGAATGGGGATTAAAAAAGAATGGAGATGTGGATGTCACACACATCTCCATGATGAGTGTGTTCATTATGTACTGCAAACGTGTCCTAATAAACATACACCGTATAATTTCTCTGGTGAAATTGAAGATATAAATGAGTTCTAACATGTGTGATAGGTAATTTGAAATAGGAAGAAAGTGTTCAAAGGGAAAGGGGGGTACAGGGGTAGTAAAGAAGGGGAAGAAAAAATACGGTAAAAAAAGACAACAACTTATGTATACAGGGAGCAGGGTATTGTAGGGAGGGCAGGGGAAAGGAAAAAGTGAGAATCAAGATGTGTCATGTACTGGTATAAATTCTCAATGCTGAATGTGATCACACTGTATAAAACATATATCACAATATATAAAACATACCAATAAAATCAACTCAAATAAACACAAGAAGGGGAGAGGAAACAATGAAAGAAAAGTATGTCCTCTCTTAGAATTTAAACTCCACAGTCCGGGTTATTCAGAGGAAGCCTTTGGTCTCAATCTTCAGGGCCTTGTGTCTGCTGCTGATCTCTCTGGTTTCTGGGACACCCGTGTCCCCAGGGGAGTAGCCAGCGTGCAGGAACTGTCCCCATCTCTTCCAACAGCCCCTCTGTGCCCAGAGAGTGCTGGGTGGGGTCCCTTTCTTCTTGAGGCTGAGTTAGTTTCACTGGTCTTTCTTCTAGGCCCATTGCGGGTCTCCTGGCAAGAAGACCAGGGGGAGCCAGGGGGAGGATTTTGCTGGGGATAAATGGCAATGGGTCTTTTACTATAATGCGTTTTACTTAAACATTAACTGCATTTTTTTTTTCTTTTTGAGACAGGGTCTCGCTTTGTAGTTTGGGCTGGCCCTGAGCTCACTATGTAGCTCAGGCAAGCCTTGAACTCAGCAATCCTCCTGTCTCTGCCTCTCCAGTGCTGGGATTACAGGTGTGAGCCACTACGCCCGGCTCACTGCATATTTTGATCAGCCTTTGTACAATTGGGTATCAAGGGCTTAGCAGTCTTGGAAATAGATCCAAGCAGGAAGTATGATTTCTATTCCTGCCTCTCTGTACCAGGATGGACAGGTGGCCTCCCATGAGAGGCAGAAAGTGTAAGGGATAAATAGGGGTGGGAGGGAGCCAATTATTCCAGATGTGTGTGTATATATATACATATATGGATGGATGGATATACACACATATACAGAACAGTGTATATTTTGATTCAGATACAAAGGAAGTGATGTTCTTGGGCAGCCTAGCTATTCAGAAACAAGAGCTTTTCATCATACTCTGATTAAAGGTAAGCCACTTTCATAATCTAGATCCATTGACTGAACAGCTGGACAAATCCCAGTTTGGAAAATTATTGCCAAATGTTGTGGAATCTGCCTAGCTGTGGTGGTTCTACAGTTTGATCAGAATTCTGTGTTTGGGACAGATGGCTGTTTGGAAAATTACTTTGCTTCACTGAGCAGCACACAGCCCAGGACTCACGCATGATTATTACCCAAACCGCCAGTAATGAACACTTTTCCAAATTATGACTCATTCCCCCTAGCTGACTCTTCGCAGCGTCTGCTTAGCTGTACCCGTCCCGATCACTCCTTTTGTCATCTGACTTGCAGACGGGTGCCTGATCTCCTTTGATATACTGTACATGACATCCTAACAAACCCTTCTCTTTAATCAAAGGCATCAGACATGTGCCACTGTCAGAAGTTGGGCGGGGCAGACGTGGAGCAGATGTGTTCCCGTAGGTCAGATGGAATGATCGGATTTGGAACGTACGCTTAGCGTACTCTCTTTCAAATCAACCCGAGGATCTGTTTAAAAATAAAACCCCACATTTTTTCACAAGGCAGAGACATTGTGGCCAGTGGCTTTCAGCAGCAGCAAGAAATGAAAAACTCTTGAGGTAGTTTTTCATAGGTCTACTGCGGAGTTGAGCATTGTGTGGAAACCCTGAGCTAGACAGCCTCACCTTTGAGATATCTAAAGAAAAAACATTTTCATGTTCAAATGCCAGACATTCTATATATTTCAAAGAAGGCTTATGAATAAGACAAATACCCAACTTGTTTATACATACTGATTTTTATAAATCACACTGCTGGGTGTACATATCCAGTGCAGGGTAGAAATGTAGTATTCTTTTTCTCACAATTCAACAGGGCTATTTCATTCAAAGGGGGAAAGATGTTCAGCAAAGGCTCCATAATGATGGACATACTCTGAGAGCGCTGAGATGAGGTTTGATGTTGGGCCAGAGGCTGGGCTAATGATCTAGGAGAGGCCTTTCGCTGCCTGAGCGCTCCGAGATACGATGTCTGATGCACCTGGCCATTTCGCTGCTTTTGTGGGGAGGCTATCTCGGTCCTCAGTCCCCCCACACCTGCCTGGTCTCTTTATACAGATGGGAAGCTCAACTCGCTGCTTTCTGTTTAGTGATCTTGGGCAAGTCGTCTAGTCTCCCCAAACTCTTCAGTAACCTTCCAGTCTGAGGAGTATTAAGCTTCCACTGTGTGTCCTACACTGCAATGGCTTTGGAGGATGTGACAGTGAAGACACCGTCTCTGCCCTAAAGGAATGAATAGCCTAGTGGAGCAGAGAGAAGGAAGCCTGTGGTGAAGGTGTAGAGGGGCCAGGGTGGGGTCAGGAGGAGCACCGTGCACTCGCTTTCTCCAGGAAGTGGCCTCGGCAGAGTGACCATAAGGATGACTCAGATGAAGGATGGGGTGCAGCAGACACAGAAAACATGGGGAATCTCCACCTTATTCTTTGTGGCTACTGCTTGGGATGGGGATGAGGTGAGAGGTAAGGTTTGGGAGGCTGTCAGGAGCCAGAGCCTGAAGGCTCAACAGAAGGATTTGGAATTTTAAAGACCTTGAAGGAAGTAAGAAGTCCTGACACCTCCCCTTCTCTATCCTGTCTCATCTGTTTCCTGAGCAAGTCCTATTGCTTTATTCCAAGATGAATCACAGAGATGCCACTTTCTCCAGACCCGCTGCCATCTTCCTCTAGTCAATTCCAACCACACCCCAAACCAGAGCCCTGCTTTCTGTGGCTCGATGTTGGTCTGAACTAAAGTCATGACGTGGCAGTGGAGACGGTGGGTCTGAATACAAGGAGACCGTGTCTTCTCATACTGAGCTGGGCTGGGGATAAAAAGGCACCCACGCACACACTCCCTGCTCTCATGGAAGTCACTGTCTTCCTGAGGAGGGAGAAATTAACTCAGTGAACTACCGTTGCCACAATGACAGTGCTGTGAATGTCCTTCCCTGGTGCGTGGCATCTGGTACTTCAGATTCTTTAATGGGGAGAGAGAGCCTAGTGAAGATGGCCAGGAAGATGGGCTAGAAGACACAGAAAGAGAGGCAGTTCACTGAGAGAGGTGGCCTCTGCTCGGTTCACTGACTGTTACAGGAAGAACTGTCGGGCCCAGAGTCTTTTTCCTCTCTCAGCAAAGTGGAGGGGACTAACTCTCATCACATGGAAGTATTTCTGGGTTTCAAATTATTCTGGGAAAATTTAAAAATGGTTTGCTAATAGAGTGAAATGCAATGTGGATTTCTTAACACTGCTAGAACTGCAAATGAGCTAAGTATTGTTTTAAGCTTTGTAGCTCTTAAATCATTTAATCTTTTTTTTTCAAACTGCCTGAAATTAAGGAGCATCCTAACAATTGAAAAAAGAAAACCCATCAGGGTTGGAGGCAGAAAACGATCAAATTCTTTTGCTCCTCTCGGTCCAGAAGTCCTCTTGTGGTTGCTGTTTCTGTCCTATAGCCACAGCAGGAGGAATGTCTGGTCAGCCTCTCGGTGGGACTAAAATTGCAATCCTCAATTATGTTCTTTGTAGACAAGATGACACCTAGAGCTATGGAATGGGGCGGGGGACCCAGCCACATTTGTGCAAAAGCCACATACTTTTTCCAGGAGACCACAGTCAATAGTGGGAAATGTCTGTTGGCAGGAAGCTTTTAAATTTCTGAGACCATTAGACACAGCAGATGTGATTTGAGTAAACATCTCTTAGATTCAAAATATGAATGGATAATGGAATTCATGAGAGGCAGGATCAATGAAGCACTGTAACCTGCAAATACGGAGAGATAGACAGGTGCCCAGGGAGACTGTTGAACATGGAAATCACACCTAACCTAGGGTTTGGAAAAAGCTTTGAACTGAGAGTAAACAGGCTGGATGTAAAGTGTAGCAGCTACTAAATATGCAAAATCTTTACTAAGCTCTTAGTTTCAGGCAGTGGTTTTCAACCAGAGGCAATTTTGTCCAGTTCGGACATCTGGCACCACCTAGAGATGGTCATGTGGATTGTCACAAGTGGCCGGAGGAAAAGTGCTTCTGCCACCCAGTGAGCAGAAGCCAGGGATGCGGCCAAACATCCTGCAGCGTTAGACACCTTTCCTCTCCCCACCACAAGGAAGGATCATGCAGCCCGCAACGTCAATAGTACAGAGCTGAAAAACTCAGTCATAGGAGGAAAACTGCATGTAAGGTTAAAAAGAGGCAAAAGGCCACAGTTCTTTGAAGGAAGCTGGAGGTCCTGCAGGTTGCAGGTAGGTAGGCCTTCCTGCCGAAGAGCAAGGGAAGCTGGAGTCCTGCTATAAACCCGCCTTCAAGGAAAAGCTAAATGGAAAGACAGGCTGGCTCACACTGCCCTGTAGCTCAATTAGGCTGTTCGCCTCCATCATCCTTTTTGTTTCTAGCTGACTCCAATAAAATCAATTCATTTTGAGAATCCTGAGTGCACAGTAAAGAAAAGAGTACCACTGAAACATAAAGGATGTTGCTGTCAGCTCCTGTGGGCTGCTACAGATTTCTTGGATCCAGGTTCAAAAGCAGATTGGAAAGAGCTGGCCAGTGACAAGAGCTGGTCAGTGCCTGTCCAGTTCTGAGGCTGGACGTGGGACAAGCTCATTCTTCCACCTGTGATGTCGGAACCCACCAACTCCGTGGCTCGCTTTTTACTGTGTCTTCTGCACCTGAGGAGGATAATCTGAGTTCACAAGTCACAGAGTAAACTAGACTTTAGAATAGCAGAGACTCTTGTCTCATTTCAAATGTATTTCTAATTGTTCAGATGTCCACAAATAAGTGTTTCATGGCCTTCTATTTAGGAGTGACATTTTCCATTTTCTTTTTAGGTCTGTATCTTTCCAAGTCTGTTTTTGCTCCTGATTCTGCACTGGGACTCTTGGGATCTCTTCACATGGACTATCTTGTATGTAACTTCTCTTGTTCCTTCTCCTTCCTTGGCTCTTTCTATGAACAAACCTCCATCCCTTAAAGTCAAACCCAAGAAACAACCCTCTCATTTTTTGAATCCATGATCTGCCCTGGAATTGTGTAACATCGTAGAGCTGTATCCTCTTTATGGAGTTGAAAGAATGATTAAATGATTTAATAGGTGCAGACTTAAAACAATACTTAGCACATATGTGGTCATCAGATGTTACCTAGTTATTATTATTTGAAAGACTTTAATGCTCAACATCAATTGCCTCAATATATTTCCCTATTTTGATTTACTTCTTTGACTGAGTACTATAATATGTACTTGAATTTTTTCTTAAGTGCTTCAGAATGTTGCATTACTTTTTAAAGGACATCTTCGTGGGTCATACAACTCTTGAGTAACCTTTTCTTCTCCTTACCTTTTGT
>PVIC010045597.1:0-14568 GCA_004025085.1 Thryonomys swinderianus
TCCCTCCCTCTCTCTCTCTCTCTCTCTCTCTCTCTCTCTCTCTCTCTCTCTCTCTCTTTTTGAGACAGAGTCTCACTTTATAGTTCAGGCTGGCCCTGAGCTCACTATATAGCCCAGGCAAGCCTGGCACTCAGCCATCCTCCTGCCTCTGCCTCCCAAGTGCTGGGATGACAGGTGTGAGCCACCACACCCGGCACTGTGGTGTGTGGTACTGATTGCTGGTGGACAGGTGTGAGTCACCACACCTGGTATTGCTGTATGTGGTTTCCAGGATCAAACCAGGGATTTTGTGCTTGCTAAGCCAGCTGCTGGAACCACAGAGCTAAATCTCCTGCCTTCTATCTTCTTTTTTCACTTGTCCCTTCCTTCCTTTCTCCTCCCCCCTCCCTTGTTCCCCTTCCCATTGCGAGACTTTCTTCCCATTTCCCACATCTATTCTACATTTCAGTCCTTATTTCACTTTTTTTTTTTTTTTTTGCGGTACTGGGGTTCAAACTCAGGCTTGGTGCAGTACCACTTGAGCTAAATCCCCACCCCTAGCCCTTATTTCACTTTTAGTGTCTCACACCAGAGAAACAATGCAGTATTTAAACATGTGTGTCTGATTTATCTCACTTAAGAGTTTGGTCTCAAGGTACATCCATTTAGCTGTAAATGTCTGAAGCTCATCCTTCTTTATGGCAGAGTAGTTCTCCATTGTATAAAAAAACCACATGTTTATCTACTGATCAGTTAATAGGCATTTAGGCTGTTTCCAAGATTTATCTGTTACAAACTACACCACTATAAACATGGATGCACATATATCCCTGTGATATGATGATTTTAATTCTTTCGGGAAGATGCCAAGAAGGGGAATAGCAGGGTCAAATGAACCTCTACTTTTAGTTTTTTGAGGAATCTCCACACTCATTTCCACCATGGTTGCACCAGTCTACACTCACACCAACAGCAGAGTCCCACATGGGATTCTTATCTCATCAGGTTTTTTCTTTTCTGGTAATTCTTTTCCTTCTTCTAATTTACTGATGATCACAGTCTCTGGTGTAAAATCCTACAGTAAAGTCGTACAAGTTCCTTACGTGCAGAGTTCAAGACTCGTCGCCATCTTGTTCCCCAGGGAGCAAGAGGAGCAGAGAGTTCCTCACCTCGGTGTTCTTTTCTCCCTTCCTTCCTTTGTCTGAACTCGAAAATGGACGGGAACTGCTGGGATGGAACCCAGGGGCTCCGGCAGGCTGAGCATGCGCTCTTCTGCTGAGCTACACCCCCAGCTCCTGGGTGTTAGCTCTAACTCAGTGCATTATTACTGGCGAGCAGATTTCTAAAAATGCAGATCAGGAAGGCCCTGGCCTCCTGGAGGATCAATAGCGCCAACAAGTGGAGAAAGAGGGGACAGCAGGAGAAGGTGACCTGTAGACACCCAGAGGTGTCTACACCAATGAGGGAGCTGCCCTCCCCCTGGCCACCCTTGGGGGCCAGGGTTCCAGCATAAAGGGCAGACCTGCGCTCTTCAAACAAGCAGCGCTCTGAGGATCACCAGCCCCAAGGTGTGGGTTTCAGAGTTATCACTCTTCTTTTGTAAAGACAGCTTGAAAAAAAAAAAAAAAACTCCCTGGTAAGTTGATTGAAGATGTCTCCTGTTATCTGCTATCGGCTCTTTCTTCTGACAACAAGCCTTCTCCTGTCATGTTGCTTATCTTATTCTGACTTTGGGAAAGTAAGCCCAGCTTTTCCAGTTCTTATCAGCACAGCCATACCTCTGAGAGGTTGTGGGTTAGGTTCCAGACCATGGTGATAAAGCAAATTTCAGAAGAAAATGAGACACACAATTTTTTGGTTTCCCAGTGAATATAAGTTATATTCATATAACACAGTGGTCTATTAAGTGTGTGAGAGCATTATATCTTAATGTATAGACCTCAACTAAAAAAATACTTTATTGCTTAAAAAAATGCTAAGTCACCTGAACTGTTGGAAAGTGGTGCTGAGAGACTTGTTCAATGCAGGGTTGTTACAAACCTTCAATTTGTTTTAAAAAAAAAAAAAAGTATCTCAGTGGAGAGGGCTTGAGGGGGGAATAGGATAAAATAAAATTTATATTTTTTAAAATGCAGTATCTGGAAAGCCCCATAAAATAAAGTATCCCTGAGATTTTTACCAAGGTCTCAAGCTAGATATGGTGCTAACTTGACTCCGTGCAATCGTGTTTCACTTGATCTGTGTTATCTTCAGTAGGTTGCTGCCTGACAATGTCTTCTATTAAAATCGAGTGTGTCCTGCCTGAGAACTGCCGGTGTGGCGAATCTCCAGTTTGGGAGGAAGCGTCCAACTCTCTGCTCTTCGTAGACATTCCTGCAAAACGGGTTTGCCGTTGGGATTCGCTCACCAAACAAGTGCAGCGAGTGACTGTGGGTAAGGGTGAGGGCCCAGCTCACGTCTTTGCAGTCAGGCATCTTTTCCCAGGAAAGGAGCAGGTATCACGTTTGTCCTTCCCTGGGGCCTCCTTACTGGAGCTACTGAATATGTTGTAAGAATTTGGCTTGTCTGGGCTGGGATTTAGTTCAGTGGTTCCAGAATCTGCCTGGTAAGCACAAGGTCCCCAAATTGATCCCTGGTCCCAGTGCCGGGCGTGGTGGCTCACTCCTGTCATCCCAGCACTCAGGAGGCAGAGGCAGGATGATTGCTGAGTTCGAGGCTTGCCTGGGCTCCATAGTGAGCTCAGGGCCAGCCTGAACTACAAAGCAAGACTCTGTCTCAAAAAAAAAAAAAAAAAAAAACAAGAGTTAGGGCTGGGAATGTGATTCAGTGGTACAACACTTGCCTAGGACATAGAAAGGCCTAGGCTTGATACCCAAAAAAAGACAAATATTACCTTAGAAGAGGAGAACAATGTCACAAAACCTAGTTGCTAGAAGAAAACACAGTTGAGCATTGTACATTCTGGGGATCAAACTCACAACCTTGTATTTGCAAGGCAGGTGGAGGCACCACTAAGCAAAGTCCTCAGCCCAAAGCCTAGTACATTCTGTCATGACCCCAGTGCCCTGGAGTTAGGAACCACTCCTCTGAATTGATGGGGTACGTGCCCCAGTGTATTCCGGCTGCTGCAGTTTGCCTTTTTTTTTTTTTTAAGAGAGAGACAGAGTCTTGCTCTGTTCTAGGCTGGCCCAGACTTGCTGTATAGCCCAGACTGGCCTCGAACTCTCCATCTTCCACGCCTCAGCTTCCCTGCTCCAGCACCTGCTATAGTTTGACTCCTCTGTTTCTCCCATGAACCTGAGAATATTCAGGAGAATTGGACTGTATTCATCTTACTGGCTTTGCTGCATAGAAGAGTGCACAGAGTTGACACTCAACAAATATACAAGGTTATGTAGCCTTTCTTATTCAACAGGAGAAATAGCACACTCCTGTTTTCAGAACCGCTGCATCTCTCTAAAAGATGTTAGGTGACAGGATGGCCTCAGTGTGCTACTCAGCCCCAGACTGCTTGCCACCTTCTAACAACCTCTGCTTCTGCCCCCACAGATGCCCCAGTCAGCTCGGTGGCCCTTCGCCAATCGGGAGGCTATGTCGCCACCATTGGAACAAAGTTCTGTGCTTTGAACTGGGAAAATCAGTCAGTAGTAGTCCTGGCCTCGGTGGATCAAGATAAGAAAAACAATCGATTTAATGATGGAAAAGTGGATCCTGCTGGGAGATACTTTGCTGGTAAGATTTCTTTTTAGCCCCTACTTTGTTCAGCTTTGCAGGAAGCACGATGATTTAGAAAGTTCTGACTGCTATAGTGGTCAAAGTGTTACTCAAATGGGTTTTGGGTCTTTTTCTTTTGCAGTGCTGGGGACTGAATCTAGGACCTCAGGGGTGCTAGGCAAGCATTCCAGCCCTAACTATACCCTCAGCCTGTTTCAGTTATTATTGCCAGAGTTTCATGTACCACAAAGAAAATCCTATGAGCAAATCTTCCTAGATATTCTCTTTAATTCTGTCTCTAAGAGAAACTAAAATCTTTATGGTGTTCTTAAGGCTTAAGTGAGTTTTAAAAATAGAGGTTTTGTTGTTCAAATTGAAATCTCTGTTTTTGTTGTGCTAGGAGAGGAAGCCAGGGCCCTAAGAATGCCAACCAAGTACTCTACCACTGAGCTCTACCCCATCCTCCATAAACTGACGATAATTTCAAATTTACAGAAAAGGTCAGAATAGCACAACCATCATCCACGTTCCTGTTGTCAGCTGTTCTCCTAGCTTTAACACTTGTTCTCTATGTCTAATGGAATTTTCTCCAGAATCACTTGAGAACAGGCTGCATATATGTCATGCGCCTCTACCCATGCAAGGCTTCAGGGTGAATTTCCTAAGAAAATAACATATTCTTATAGGACTATGGTACAGTTATTAGCTGAAAGGAATTTAACACTGATACAGTAATTCTGTTTAATGTAATGTCTATGTTTGATTTATATCAATGAACTGAATAATGTCCTTTATAGAACTTTTCCCTCCAGGAAAGGGTCCAGCCTAGAGTCATGTTTTATACTTAGATGCTTTATCGTTTCATCTTCTTAATCTGGAATATTTCTGTGGCCTTTTTTTTGTTTTTCTTTTTTTTAATGACAGAGGCATTTTGAAAAGATATAGTCCCCCTGAGCTCCCTTTTAATGGAGCGTTCTTCATTTTGTAATTATCTGCTGTTCCTTATGCTTGGCTTGAATTCTCCAGCACATTCTTGGCTGGAATACTGTGTAATAGTTGATGCTGTACCCTTCTCAGGGTAGCCAGTCCGGAGGCACATGATATCCACCTGCCCCACACTGATGAAGTTAATGTTGATGACCTGGTTAAGGTCTTGTCAGATTTCTCTACAACATAGTAAGTATTTTGTTCTTTTTCAGTAGTGGGGATGAAATTGAAAGTGCTCTACTGCTGAGCAACCCTTTTTAATTTTTTTTTTATTTTTAGCTAAGGGTGATGGTGCCTACCTATAATCTCAGCACTCAGGAGGCTGAGAAAGGAAGATCACTGCAAGCTCAGCAACAGCCTAAACTGTATAGCAAGACCCTGTCTCAAAAAAAAATTGTGTTGAATTTTTGAGTCAGGATCTTGTTAAATTGCTAGACTGGCCTCAAACTCAAAATCTTTTGCCTCAGCCTCCCAAACAACTGGGATTACAGACATGCATCATCATACCTGGCCATAACTGTTTTTTAATTGTCATTTATAAGAATTTGTGGAGTTTGTTATCTCTTAATGTGTAACAAATTATCCTGAAATTTGGTGACTTAACAGAGCAAATATTACTACCTCACATAGTTTCTGAAGGTCAAGAATATGGATATAGGGCTGGGGATTTAGCTCAGTGGTGCTATCACCTACCTTGTAAGCACAAGATCACGAGTTTGATCCCCGCCTGATACCACCACCATAACAAAAAGGAATATGGATGTGCGACAACCTACTTCCAGATCCCTCTTCTGTCTCTCTTAGACAGAAGCTTTCTTTCTCTCAATAAACTTTTGCTACTCAAAAAAAAAAAAGGATTTATATTTACTGTTGTTTTGTTTTTGTTTTGAGACAGGGTCTCACTGTATAGTTCAGGCTGGCCTTGAAGTCACTGTGTAACCCAGGCTAGCTTCCTCTGGCTTATATTCATTGTTAATTCTTGAGGGAAGGAAACTCTTTTTGTGCTGTTACAGCTGAACACAGCCTCACACATGCCAGGCAAGAGCTCTACCACTAAGTAGTATCCTCAGCCTTTCAGAGTTTTGTATTTTGAGAAAGGATCTCGCTAAATTGCTAAGACTGGCCTGAAACTTGTGATTCTTGTGTGGGCATGATGGCACATGTCTGTGATCCCAGAACTTGAGAGGCTGAGGAAGGAGGGTTACTAGGAGTTCAAGGCCACCCTGGGCTACATAGTGAGTCCAAGGCCAACCTGAACTATATAGCAAGACCCTGTCTTTAAAAACAAACAAACAAGAAATAAACTTGTAATTCCCTTGCCTGAGCCTCCTGGATAGCCGGCATTATAGGCACATACTGCTGCACCCAACCTGGGTACCTTTTCCTGTGAGGCAGGTAGCACAGGGTAATATTCATGAGACAAGCCCACCGGTCCTATAGTAGATAATTACCATGTGGTTTCTTCCCAGGCAGGGAAGCTTGCTATTCAGCTTTCCATCTTTATTCCATTTTCCTCTTCTAACTTGCTCTTCTTTCAGATGCAACAGATGAGCTTTCCAGTTTCTTCATTATAATTGGAGTCTTCTCTGTCCCCTGAGACCCCACTGAAGTCTAACTAGGTGATGTTTTTTCTTTTTGAGATAGGGTTTTTATGTAGTCTTGGCCTGGACTGAACTTACTACATAGCGCAGGCTGGCCTCAAACTCATAATCTTCCTGACTCAGCTTCCTGAATGCTGGGATTACAGGTGTGTGCTACCATATCCCACCCTATTTAAATAAATACTGAATAATGATTCCAATGAATGAAATATTAGGTGGGTAGAGTGTTTTATAAGTACTGGTCTCAATCAGAATTCAGTTGGCTGGCAATGTTCTATTCTTTTATATCTGTGCTGATTTTCTGTGTACTGATGTTGATTGCTGTCAGAGGGATATTGATAGACTTCAGCTGTAAGTCTATATTTTTTTACTTCTCCTTTCAGTTCTTACTTTTACCTTGTATATTTTGAAGCTCTGTTGTTAAACACATACACATTTAAGATAATCATATGTTCTCAGTGAATTGACACTTTCAATATATAATTACCCCTTTGCCCTTGAAATCATTATTCCCCTACATGTAATGTGTCATTACATTACATTAATATGACTCTTTCTTCTGGCATCACTGTCCTATTAATAATGAGTAGATCAGGTGAGTTCTAAAATTTCTTTTCTAAAATTTTCATTTGAGCTGGGTGTGTTAACACGCACTTGTAATCCCAGCATAGGGGAGGCTGAGGCAGGAGGATTACTCTAAATTCAAGGCCAGCTGGGCTACATAGTGAGATCCTGTCTCTAAATAAACAAGTAAACTTTCATTTGGTTATCCTTTATATCTGTTTTTGTTTTGTTTTGCTTTTTCTTCTCTTTTTGGTACTGAGGATTTCCAAACTTGCCAGGCAGGTGTAGCACCATTGAGCTAAATCCCTTGCTGTGCTTTGTGTCTTCTACTTCTTTGCTGTTGTTTCCTTTTCTTTCTTTCTTTTTTTTTTTTTTTTGAGACAGGGTCTCACTTTGTAGTTCAGGCTGGCCCTCAGCTCACTATGTAGCCCAGGCAAGCCTCGAACTCAGCAATCCTCCTGTCTCTGCCTCCCGAGTGCTGGGATGACAGGCATGAGCCACCACGCCCAGCTCTTTTTTTTTAACCAATTAAGTTTATTGGTGCATTTTAAGTATACATTATTTGCACATTCATTGTTGAGAATTTATGCCTGTACATGATATATCTTGATTTTGAGTTTTGTCACAAGGCTGTTTATAATAATTTAAGTCTCTGTGACAGTTGCATTAGTCTTTGATGATTCCAACATCTATGTCATATCATTTTCAGCATTTGTTAATTTCTTTGATTTGATTTGGTGACTTTTTTTAAACAAATTGAGATTTTTGTGTTTCCAAGTATGTGAGTATTAATAGAAGATAAGAAGGCATATTAATAGGAGAAAAAGAAAAAAGTTGATGTTAGCTTGTGGTTCCAGTCCATGACTGAGGGGGCCCATTGCCTTGGCAAGGTAGCACATTATTATGAGAACAAGTAGAACAAACTGTCTACCTCATGATCCAGGAAACAAGGGCAGCTGGACCTGCAAAAGTCCCACAGTCGTCTTCAAGGGCATACCCTGACTGAGCTAAGGACTGGCCACAGGGCCTGCTAAGGATCCACAGCACCTCCCAGCAGCAGTGCCCTGGAGACCAAGTCTCTAGCAGTGGACTTCTGGGGGCCACTCAGTATCCAAATTACAGTACCGAGTAATGAAGTTTTGATCCTTCTCCCAAGTAGCTGGCATTACAGGCATTCCCATGACTACAGGCACATCTGGTTCTAGCATTGAAGAAATTTTGATTATATCCTAGAAATTTTGAATATGATGTTAGTAGACCCTGAGTTTTCTTTAAATCCTTTGGGACATGTTATTAAAGTAGTTTTACCAAGCAATATCTATGTTTGGGCTAAAGCTACAAGTTCCAACCTGGTTCTATTAGGTGCCATGAAGCTCTGCCACGCATGGGCCTCTCTGTGGTCAGTCTGGGGTAGAAGTGTTTTATCCATTAGCCTCAGCCCCAGAATCTTCAGTATTCTTACCAGAACCTGACCCATGTATATATGAATTGGAGATGAGCCTAGGAGTTCATAAGCAGTTTTATCAGCTTGCATTCCTAAGCAACTGCCTGTCTCTCAGGACTCTCCTGTTCATTCCTCGGCCACTGTTATTACTGGGCAGCCCTAGGGCCAAGCAGCAGGAAGATGGGGAAACAGTGTGAAAACAATGGGTTAAGTAAAGAGAAAAAAATAGACTAAGCATGAGGCACGGTGATGCACACTTGTAATCCCAGCACTCAGTAGTCTGAGGCAGGCTGATCACTGTGAGTTCAAGGCCACCCTGGGTTGTATAGTGAGTTCAAGACCAGCCTAAACTACACAGGCAAGACCATGTCTCAAAAAATTAATAAAATTGCCAGTTGTGGTAGTGCATACCTATAATCCCAGCAGTCCGAGAGGCTGAGGCAGGAGGATCTCAAGGTGGAGCTCAGCCCAGGCAATTTAGCAACTTAATGAGATGTTATGTCAAAATAAAGGGCTGGGGCGTGTGGAAAGAGACTGGCCTTAATTCCCAGTACTGCAAAAGAAAGACATAAAAGCAATAGTGGTTAGATCTCCCCTTTGGAGCTGCATATAGCCTCACCAAATAAAGGAGTGTTCTCTTCCCTCAGAGTTTTGATGCCATTAGTGTCCTATTGCTAGCCACTCTCTTTGCTGTGCCTGCTGCAGAGCTGTCTGGGGCATGAGACACTATTGGAAAAGTAGAGTCTGATCTCAGAAGTTAAGCAGGGTTGGACTGGTTAGTATCTGGCTGGAAAAAAGGAGTAGAAAATAACCCTGGGCTTTTCTGCCACTCCTTCTGAGTTTCAGGAAGTGTGTGTGTGTGTGTGTGTGTGTGTGTGTGTGTTTCCACGCGCGCCCGTGTGCAAATGCGGTGCTGGGGATGGAACCAAGGCTTCATGTACGCCAGAGCAGCTCTCTATACTGAGCTCCACCCTCAACCCCAGAGTTCACTCTGTTCCTCAAGCCAGTTGTGGACGGTTTCTCTCAGGTCTCCGTGCCCGCCACCAGACTGCACGCTGTGCTGGCTTCAAGCTGGAAAACACTGGAGAAGAAACCGAAGAGCTCACCACCAATTAGGTGGCAGTTCCGGTTCTGCTATTCTTCCCCCAGCTACCTGCCAACACTTTCAAAGTTTCCAAGTAGCTGTGCCGTGAGTGTTGTGCTCAGTAGGAGAATATAAGGCTGCTATATGTTTATTCTTTCTTATTTGGGATTGGAACTTCTCCACATAGCATTAATTTGCATTATAAATAAGATAGTTGTATTTTTTTAATTTTGGCAGTACTAGGGATTGAACCCATCGAGCTATATCCCCAGCTATGTACATGTATTTATTTATTTTTGAGACAGAGACTTACTAAGTACCCTAAACAGGCCTTGAGTTTAAGACCCTCCTGTCTCCACTTCTGATATAGCTGGGATTACAGGCATGTGCCACAACACCCAGCAGTAATTGCCACTTTATATATTTTTATTTTTTATGGTTCTGATATCAGGGATGGAATTTAGGACCTTACTCTTGCCAGGCAGGTGCCGGAACCACTGAACTAAATCCCCAGCCTGAGTAGTTGCCATTTTACAAAAATATTAGACCCGGATCGTGACTGCATAGTACTTTACTTGTTTGTAACCCTGGAAAGGATCCCCGGTGCAAGATGAAGGTGCCACACATAGGTAAGATGTTATGGGGCTGACCTCATGCCTTTTGGCTTTTGTAGGCACAATGGCTGAAGAAACTGCCCCGGCAGTTCTTGAGCGGCACCAGGGGGCGCTCTACTCCCTCTTTCCTGACCACCATGTGAAGAAATACTTTGACCAAGTAGACATCTCCAATGGTTTGGATTGGTCCCTGGACCACAAAATCTTCTACTACATCGACAGCTTGTCCTACTCTGTAGATGCCTTTGACTATGACCTGCAGACGGGACAGATCTGTATGTACTTTATTATTTTTCTCCATAACTCTGCTTATTGTTTTCAGATACTTGTCACTAGTGAGGCAACTCTTACAACTCACGTGTAGAGAGCTTTCCAGTGTTGCTATTACAATATAATAATGCTTATGCAGATTTGACTAAGCCACTGGTCAAATATTGCCCTCAGCACAATGAAAATATGGTATCATTGGCCTAAGATGGATAGAACCTTAATCCTCTTTCTGCCATCACCAGAAGGGGCTCACTATAAAATGGATACCGTCCTACCAGAAGAGGACTGTAGACAAATAATGTACAATAGAATGAGATAAAAGAGCAGACAGTTTAAGTTTAAATTGCTAATTCTTTTTTTTCTTTTGGCAGTACTAGGAAGTCAATCCAGGGCCTTGCACATGCAGGGCACATGCTTTACCACTGAGATCCGCCTCCAGATCTTTTAAATTTTATTTTAGAAATGTCTCCTTAAATTGCCCAGGTTGGACTCATACCTGCCTCCTGCCTCCTGCCTCAGCCTCCCAAGTGCTGAGATTACAGAAATGAGCCTCCAATACCCAACTACTCCTCTGGCTTTTGTTTGATTTTTGTGTATTGTGACTTCTCCCTTTAAGCAGCCAGTGCATTTTGGAATACCCCTCTTCTTCTTCCTCTTCTTCTTCTTCCTCTTCTTCTTCTTCTTCCTCTTCTTCTTCTTCCTCCTCCTCCTCCTTCTTCTTTTTCTGAAACAGGGTCTTGCTTTGTAGTTCAGGCTGGCCCTGATCTCACTATGTAGCCCAGGCAAGCCTCGAACTCACCAATCCTCCTGCCTCTGCCTCCCGAGTGCTGGCATTACAGGCGTGAGCCACCACACCCAGCACTGTGGTATGTGGTATTGATTGCTGGTGGGTGTGAGTCACCACGCTTAGCATTGTATGTGGTCCGGGATTGAACTCAGGATTTTGTGCTTGCAAGGCAGATGCTGGAACCACTGAGCTAAATCTCCAGCCCCTGGAATACCCTTCTTTTTGCAACCAAGCTCTTCTAATATTTAGTCTTGATTTTTTTATCTTTTGTTAGAGTCTCACTATACAGCCCAAACTGGCCTTGCCCTTGAGGTCCTGCTACTTCAGCCTCCCAAGTGCTGTGGTTATAGGCATGTACCACTACACCTAGCTTTTGGTCCTGATTTTGGAACATTTCATTACCAGAAAAAGAACTTATACATCTTCCCAGTTTTTGTACATGAACTATTCATACAGCACCACTGAATTACTTTTAGATGGGTTTACAGCAAGCATTTTTTTTTCTAGACAGTGTCTCATTTGGTAATTTAGGCTGGCCCTGAGCTCACTATGTAGCCTTGAACTCACAACAGTCCTTTTGCCTCTGCTTCCTAAATGCTGGGATTATAGGTGTGAGCCACCAGGCCCTGTATTGTGGTGTGTGGTTACTGGGGATCAAACTCGGGACCTTGGTTTGCAAGGCAGATGCCAAAACTATTGAGCTAAATTCTCAGCCCAAAGCAGGCCTTTTTGTAACTAAAACAGCAAAGATCTAAGTACCTGAAATGGGTCTCCATGACCTCATCCCAGGTCTGCCTCATAGAGGACTACCTACTGGTATTTTATTAAGAATTATCTTCCCACCAGGCGTGGTGGCTCACGCCTGTAATCCCAGCACTCGGGAGGCAGAGACAGGAGGACTGCTGAGTTCGAGGCTTGCCTGGGCTGCATAGTGAGCTCAGAGCCAGCCTGAACTACAAAGCGAGACCCTGTCTCAAAAAAAAAAGAATTATCTTCCCTTGCTGGGGGTTTAGTTCAAGTGGTACCATACCAACCTTGGGCACACAAGGGCCCAAGTTCAATCCCCACTACCACAAAGAAAAAAAAAAAAGAATTATTTTCCAGGGCCCTGGGATTTAGCTCAGTGGTTCCGATGTCTGCCTGGCAAGCACAAGGTCCCTGGTTCAATCCCCAGTAACCACATGCAACAATACAGGGTGTGGTGACTCACGCCCATCAGCAATCAGTACCACACACCACAATGCCAGGTGTGGTGGCTCATGCCTGTAATCTCAGAACTCAGGAGGCAGAGGCAGGAGGATTGCTGAGTTCGAGGCTAGCCTGGGCTACATAGTGAGCTCAAGGACAGCCTGAACTACAAAGCGATACCCTGTCTCAAAAAACTAAAACAAAAAAAAATTTTTTTAAAGGAATTATCTTCCAGTACTCAGGAAACTGAGTCAGGAGGACCCTATGAGTTGAAGACCAGCCTGATCTGTATAGTGAGTTCAAGGCCAGCCTGCAGTACAAACCAAGAACTTGTCTCAACAACAACAAAACTTCTATTTACCTTTTCCCCCTTCTCTTCTGAAAGCTTAAGCAGATATCTGTACCCAAATAAAAAAAGGAAATGAATCTACCCCAAAATATGTGGTTAAAAAAATCCTTTATTCGCATGCCAGACCCAAGGCAAGCAGAAGTGATTAATGTTTATAATCAATTTGAGAGCTCACTGTCCGATTCTCAGTAGTGAGTCACCTATTATTTTGTTGTGTTTTTCTTCTTTTTGAACCTTAGCCAACCGCAGAAGTGTTTACAAGCTGGAGAAAGATGAGCAAATCCCAGATGGAATGTGTATTGATACCGAGGGGAAGCTGTGGGTGGCCTGTTACAATGGAGGAAGAGTGATTCGTTTAGATCCCGTGACAGGTAGGCCCACAGCAAAATGAGAATTCCCTGACTTGTCTAGAAAATACCACATGTGAGGGACCAACAGTACCTTATTATTAATAAAGACAGAGATCTAGGCAGTGGCCTCATTTGGATAACTTTGAAAATAAAGGCCAAAGATATAGCGCAAAATGTCTAGTTAAAATTTCTTTTTCTTGTAAGGAAGACAAGTTAAATATGTGGAGGAATTCTGACCTCTACAGTCTTCTTTAGATTGTTCTTGTTTCCCTGAAAAGGGTTCAGAAATACTGCACAGGCTGGAAACTGCTGGAACTAAACCTTAAATATTTGATGATCTAGGGAAAAGACTCCAAACTGTAAAGTTGCCTGTTGATAAAACAACTTCATGCTGCTTTGGAGGGAAGGATTACTCCGAAATGTATGTGACCTGTGCCCGGGATGGAATAGACCCTCAGGGTCTTTTGAAGCAACCTGAAGCTGGTGGAATTTTCAAGGTGATATGGGCCTTTCTTTGTGCGTATATGAGTGAGGGTGAGGCTGAGACTCCTCTGTTAATAGCTGAATGACTGGTACTGTGTAGTCCTCCAAAAGCTAATTCAAATTAGGATGTTAAGTTCATCACGCTAGACCTAACAACATTTTATTTAGATATTCTATACCAGTGATGGTGACCTATGGGGCGTGTGTGGTGTTGCTGGCCATTTGTATCATTGAAAGCAATCACTGTTCTAGATTGTAGGCTATCTGAAGTCCAGGATGATGTTTAGCATACAGTATTTTAAAATATTTTTGTGCATCAGTGGTACTTGTAGAAATCCTTCATAATGGCGTGATAAACTTGGAAACCCAGTATTTGAAACATATTAATAAAATTACTTAATTGTTTTGATGTCAGAAGTATACTTTGGGGCTGTTTTTTGGTGATGGGGGAGACAGACTGAGACACAGTAAGTTCAGATTGGCCTTGAATTCATTATGTAGCCCAGGCTGGCCTCGAACTTTTGGCAATCCTCCTGCCTCAGCCTCCAAAGTACTGGGATTACAGGCATGTTCCACTACACCCAGCTATTTTCAGATTTTTAAAAACCTTTTTTTTTGCAACAGAGCAAACACTGATTTTTAAAAAATCAGTGACATGTTGAGCTGAAAAGAAATGTAGAGCCTGAGATTTAGCTCAAGTGGTACTGCACCTATCTTGCAAGCCCAAGGACCCAAATTTGATCTCTGGTACCACATACACACACGAAAAGTAGAAACCCCCTTTTTAAAAGGGAGTAAGATAATAGAAATACATTCAGTTTTAAAAATCTAAATCATAGTGGTTACTGGTTGGATTATAATCTGTGTGAATAATTGGGTTATACCTTATTATTTTTTTCTTTTCTTAATATTAGGGATTGAGGGCCGGAGGGTTAGCTCAGTGGTTCCAGTGCCTGCCTCGCAAGCGCAAGGTCCTGAGTTCGATCCCCGGTAACCACATATAATGCTGGGCGTGGAGACACGCCCACCAACAATCAACACCGCATCCCACAATGCCGGACGTGGTGGCTCACGCCTGTAATCCCAGCACTCGAGAGGCAGAGACAGGAGGATTGCTGAGTTCGCGGTGGCTTGCCTGGGCACCATAGTGAGCT
>PVIC010045598.1:0-14569 GCA_004025085.1 Thryonomys swinderianus
CTGGCCCTGAGCTCACTATGGTGCCCAGGCAAGCCGCCGCGAACTCAGCAATCCTCCCGTCTCTGCCTCCCGAGTGCTGGGATTACAGGCGTGAGCCACCACGCCCAGCATTATATGTGGTAACCGGGGATCGAACTCAGGTCCTTACGCTTGCGAGGCAGGCGCCGGAACCACTGAGCTAACCCTCCGGCCCAGGAAATGATTTCTTGTCCAAGGCAGGTGAAGGTCAGAAGGGCATCCGAGGCCATATATACAAGTGGTTTACAAAGTTGAATCTTTCACAATTGTGGTCGCAAACTGAGTGAATGAGAACCAATCAAATTCACTGGTAAGGTTCAGTGCTCACCATATGGAGACATTTGATTTGGTTCATGTCCAGTAGGATTATAACCAGAATCATAGAACAAATTGCATGTGTAAACCATGGTAACACGTATATCCAAAAAGAATGTCTGGAAAAATTGTGGAGGTTAGAGAGGTGAAGAGAGGATATGAGGAGCCTTTTAAAAAAGAAAGAGAAAGACAGAGAAGAATTGAGGAAGGAAAATAGTAGAGAATAAACTTGAGTGTGATCTACTCAATTCCATTCCTGCCATATTGTACAAGTGACTGTCTGGCAAACATTTATTCCTTGACTTTATCCTTCTTTATAACCCTTTCCTTTAGCAGAATCTTAGTGTTGTTGAGTGGCAACTCTGTTCTGTGTTCACATGTATTTGAAGAGCTTTTTGTTTCTATCTCCATGTTGAAGTTTGTTCAGGTGGCAATAACAAAATACCATAAGCACAGTTGCCTACAAACAACAGAAATAATTTTTTTTTTTTGAGACAGGGTCTTGCTTTGTAGTTCAGGCTGGCTCTGAGCTCACTATATAGTCCAGGCAAGCCTTGAACTCAGCAATCCTCCTGTCTCTGCTTCCCGAGTGCTGGAATTACAGGCGTGAGCCACCACACCCGGCCAGAAGTAATTTCTTACTCTAGAAGATTAGAACTCAAGGTTCAGGCAGATTTGGTGTCTGTTGAGGGCTTTCTCAGGGCTTGTCTCATTGCAGCTTCATGACAAAAGGAGCTCGGGATCTCTCTGGGGTCTCTTTTACCAAAGGACTAATGCAGTTCATAGGGGTGAGCTCTGCCCCGTGATCTAATTACCCCCCTGACCCTCACCACATTATATTACGACCTTAAGGGTAGGATTTTGATGTATAGATTTGAGGGGGAAGGAAACATCCAGAGTGCTGCATTGCACCTTCCAAAGAGTCGGTGCTAATTTGTCTAAGTCATTTCTTGATAACGATTGGGGTAGACACTGACATTTGATAGAAATTTGACTAATAAGGTTTAAAAATTCCGGAGGAAGAGATAGCCTTGTGCTTCATCTTGATTGTAGCATATCTGACACAATGCAGGGACTGCTGCAGCCTTCCTTGACCAGCCAGGTAATGAGGCCTCAACCAGGGGCGGGCAGAAATTAAAAACTCACATGGGCATGTGGCCAGAGCTCTATCATGTACTACCTGGGGGCACTCAGATTCTAGGCTCTCTGCTGCATAGAGTAGTCATTGTCTTCATTACTTAAACTAGTTAAAGGCAATTTTAAGTTAATTGCAGCTCAATTACCTGGTCAATTAATGAAGAAACATAAAATTCACCTTTTCATCAAAAATTAAAGGTAAGATAGAAAGATGTAAATGGTGATATAAATGATAAGACCAATGCAAACTCATATTTTCATTAGGAAATTATGATCCACATGATGAAATGCATATTATTTTCCTATCTTCCATAAAAATTCTTGCACAGATTCATAATAACATAGGAGTAGAATCTGGAACCTTAGGCAGGCAGCTTACTTATCATTTGATGCTGTGTAAAGCTGTTTAAATATTTAAGCTTAGGATGTTTTATTTTCAGATTATTTAAAATAATATAAAATTAGAAGATTATCATGCATGTAGGCTCAAAAAAAAAAGTTAAACCAAGAGATTTTTGCATTTACTTTCATTTGTTGGTAGTTTTTAGTTTCATTTTCTGTTGGAATGTGTTTGGTTCCATTTTCTACTGAAATTTTCTTTCTCACTGCATGAATAATTTTTGAAAGCATATGAAATTGTTAACATAATTTGTAGCAACTGGATGTTTTTTCCTCTCAGTAATTAGTACTTAGTTATTAAAAAAAGTTTCAAGAGGCATTACTGAGAACAATTGGATATGATCCAATCCAGAATGGACTTACTTGGAAATTGACTTTGAGGTGGAGGTTAGACTGTAGAAGATCTTTAAAGAGTGACTTGGAAGCAGTACTTGTTCAAAAGGAAGAAGAAAGTGGCCTGTGGTGTGGTCTCAACATAGTCATCCAAAGACTCCTCAGGGAACTCCATAACTGAGATGCCCTTTCAAGGTCATTATAAAGTTGGTGATAGGACAGGACCTTTATATTCTTGTATTGACTAGACATTGAACATGGGCGGCTCCTGGCAGGGGCATGACCTTAGGGCAGTCAGTTCTCTTCAGCCATGGCAATTCTTAAAGAAATCTGATAGCCAAAGGCTGTGCTAAGAACAATGTGAGCGGGATAAATCTTTCAGATCTCAAGGTGAGTCTAGGTAGCACTGCACAGTGTCTCTGCACATGGATGTGTCTGTGAAGTGGTTTCTGTTTATAATGAAGTATGTAGGTTAGTGCTCATCACGGGAACCTACATAGTTTAGGGCAAAGATCACATGCATAGGGATCAAAACACTCCTGAGCTTAGGAGACTGAATGTCTGTAAAGAATTTGACAGATCCTTTGGGTGGAAATCTAGATACATTCCAATGCTTTGATGATTATCAGCAAATAAACAAAAGTCCCTAAATGATGTGAGTCGGTAGAGACTATAACAAAATCTGATGCTAAACTCACTTTTACATAAATTTGGATAAATACTGGAATCTACTTCTGTGACATGCAGGAATCAGCATTCTACCACCACTTTCAATAATGCTGTTGTCTAGGGTTGTATTGGGTTTGTTTTCTTATTTCCCTAAGTGGAACCTAGTGCTTACGTAGTAGGGATTCTGGCTTTGAAGTTGAGGGCTGAGATGTGACTTAGGTTGGATGTCTACAGCATTTTTCTAGGAGCAGAATGATACAGAAGTTGAATACAGGGACAGTATTAAGAATAAAATGAGAGAAAAAATATTCACTGGGGAGATTAAAGAGAAGGTGTGGGACCCTAGACAGGACTCGAACCTGTTAGAACTTGGAGACCTGTAGTATGAGTCAGCACTGAAGTACAAATGCACAGGCAGACAAGAGACCCCATGAATTCCCAGTGAGATGCAGAATATTATATTTCTTTAAATTTCTCTTTATTTGCTTGCCATCTGGTCCTTAAAAGTCAGTTTGAGGAGAAGACTCATCTCTCATTCCCCTTTGACTTTCCTTTTCTTTACTTGCTGTTCTCCAAGATTCTAGTTCAGTGGTGGTGAACCTATGGCATGTGTGCCTCAGCCAGCTGTTTGTTATTGTCTCAAAATGTTAAATGTTAAGTCTCGAAAAGGTTTGCCATCCCTGTATTCTAGTTCTTTCTTTCTGTCAAGGCCAATGAAGATGGTAAAACTCAACCATCAGAGACTCCTTAAATTCTTCCTAAAACCTTGGGATCTTCTGAGTCAGGAATCACTAATGCCACTCGAAAGTGACAGCATAGTTTTGATGAATAACTATGCTAAATGGACTTTTCTTGTCATAAGTCAGGGAATGGAAAGAATAGGAATTGGACATGGGGAGAGAGAGCACACTAATTATTGGGCTATTTTTCATGGTTAAACAGAGATCTTGTGTTTTTGATGTTCTCTCTGCTCTAGGGTTGTTGGTTTATTAGAAGAACTATTCTGGTGTAGAGGAGACCACAGATCTAATGGAGTTGATCAAACACTGACTATCAGCTTGAAGTTGCTTAGTTGGTCAGTTATTTCACGCATTAACACATGGATATGGCTTTTTCCATGTGGAGACTTTTAAAGTCCTGATAGCCTTCTAGGCTGTTCTTTTCATACATGAAAGCAGCATTAGATCATATTCTCAAGGAAAATAATTTCTGGGCATGCAATGTGACTGAGCTTTATTTTCTTAAATGAAAAAAATCAGTCTTTTAACAATGCGAGTTTTATATCTCTATCTCTATCTCTATCTATCTATATCTATCTATCTATCTATCTATCTATCTATCTATCTATCTATCTATCTATCTATCTATCTATCTATCTATCTATCTATGTCTTTTTCATCTTAATGGTTGTCTTAGTTACTTTCTCGCTGCAGAAACACAATCTCTGGCACTCACAGTTTAAAGGAGGGCTCCCCCTTTACAGAGGTCCTTAGTCAGCTGGCTGCCAAGGCAGGGTGGTGTGACAGAGGGGAAAGAGTTTATGGTGTGGCAGGCAGGAAGCAGACAGGGATGCAGGGAACAGGAAGGATATGCACTTCTGGGCCACGCCCCCAACTGATGCTCTATTTCCCACCAGGTTTTACCTCCCCACATCACACCCAGGTATAAACCCATCATGGATTAGCCCGTGATGAGAGCCACACACCCACAGTCCCATCAGCTCCCAAATCCTTCTTGTGAGCGCATGAGGCTTTGGCGATCTTTTGCCTATCATCTATGACAGTGCTGTGCCCTGCGTTGTCAACTCTGTCCACTCAACTTTTTGCAGCTGCCCTGAGCACTGACGAGGTGAGTGTCACGTAGTTCCTAAAAGCTATTGTGCACTTTTACACTTCTGTTCCATTGTCTATTCTACTCCCATGTGTAGAATTCTTCCCCTCTTGAGTGCTTTATGGTGCTCACTTTTCGAGGGTACAGTTACATTCTTCTTCATTACTTACTCTCTTTACCCGCAGCCTAACTCTCTGCTCTGGCCCATATTCAGTCACAGGAGCACTCTTCTGTGCCTGCAGTGCTTGACACATGACACAAGTAACACAATTTTATAACACTGTATTTACTCCTCTATATTTCTCTCATATCAGCTCTTTCAAAGGGTTTTAAAACCTGTTCATCACTGAAGTCAAATATCTAACATGCTGGCCATGTTATAAATGTTAGCCACACATCTAACATGTTCATTATCTACCGTTTCATAACTGTGTGTGGAAACAACAAATATCTAGTATCTTTCTGGCTCAGAAATCTAAGAGGAATTAGCCGAATGGCTCTTCATGAGAATTTAGGCAAGTTGTTGGACAGAAAGGCACACATTTCAAGGTGTGGCTGGAGTGGAAAAAGCCACTTATGAGCAGACTCATGTTGTGTTTGACATGTTCAGTTCTGGTGAGCTACTGACCTGAGGACCTCAGCTCCTGCCCACGCCCCACGGGCCTTTCCACAGGGTCGCACACAATTGGCTGTTGGCCTTCTTCAGTGCGGGAGACCTGGGGAAGGAGGACACGAGAATTCTCAAAGGCCTCGTCTTTTCATAGCCCATTCCCAGAGGAAACAGCTCATCAGTGCTGTCTTTATTTCCTCGAAGCAATTTGACCTTAGTGTTAAATGACATGGTGAGAATATTCATATAGAATACAAATATGGAAATGGAATTGTAATGTAGCATTCTTCTAGGCTTCTTTATAAGAAGCGAATCATTTTTATGAAAAATACTGAAGACCAGGGTCCACATTCCATGGCTTATAAACTAAACCTAGTCATCTGAGTGTTTTCATCAAGTTTTCTTCAATTATCGTCACACCCATTTGCTAACCTATTGTCTGTAACAGCTTTGTCCTATCACAGGAGAGCTGACTTATTATAACAGAGGACATGTATCTTGCAATTTAAAATATTTCCTGTTTGTCCCTGAGCCCAACTTAAGATCAATAAAAATTGTGCATAATAAATTGATAGACTAAGGATTGTGAAGTCCTTATACTCAATGATTTGTGATTCATGGAAAAACCTTTCCATAATAACCAAGACTTAGTTATAATTACTATTATTTACATGTATATGATAATACAGTGGGAGAAATAGCTACTTTTAGTGAGTAGTTACTATTTGCCAAGTAATGTGTTAATCACATTTACACCCCATTTATCCTTACAACACTATGAGAAAAGCTCCAGTTCATCGATGAGACAACTGAGGCTAAAAACACCAGAATTTTAGCTTAACTTTTTCTATTGGCAAAGCCCTGGTTTGCATAAGGTCCCTTCGTTTCTTAGTCTCTGTTTTCTCTTTTAATATTAAATCCTATTCATACCGAACTCTCCCTTATTCCACAAATGTGCCTCTTTCTCATGTCTACTTTTTGCTCATGCTACTTCTAACAATTGGAATACTTTTCCCAGCTGTTTCTTTGTGTCTAAACTTTTACTGATCTGTCAACACAATAATTGTATCTATTTATACAGCACAGTGTACTATTCTACTATATATATGTGTACACATACTATGTAGAACAACTAAATCAGGTATTTTTAGCATATCCATCACCTTCAACATTTTTCATTTCTTTATGTTGGAAACATTCATATTTCTTTCTACTGGATTTTTTAAAAATATGAGATTAATTATTGTCAACTATCATCACCCTGCTGTGCTAAAGAACATTATGTTATTCTTTCTGTGCACCTGCACTGCTAAATCATTAACTATCTTCTCTCCCCACACATTATCTCAATCTCTACTAAGTACTATTTTGCTCTTCACTTCTGTATGAACTTTTAAATCTCCCATTTATAAGGGGGAATATGCAATGTTTGCCTTTCATCTCCTTAAGTTCTACTTTTCCCATATTACCTTTCCTGGATTCCCATCTCTCAAGTAATCTCAGTCTTACTTGTCAGCCACCTAGCCTCTGGCATGATCCTTGATACACTTTAATTATTTGATACATGTTAGTGAATCATACTAAAAATACTAGACTTTAAAATTGTACATGAATTAATTTTCTGTGAATAGAATATTTGTTTTCTTAAGCTCAAATAGCCTACAAGAAATCCTTTTTCCTCAGGTTGTTATTATACAGAAAACTGACAGTCATAGTACTTAATCTAATATGTGGTAAAGAAGTCTGTGCAGAAGATAAGTACCTTATTTAAAAAAAATTTTTTTTGAGACAGGGTCTTGCTTTGTTCAGGCTGGCCCTGAGCTCACTATGCAGCCCAGGCAAGTCTCGAACTCAGCAATCCTCCTGTCTCTGCCTCCCGAATGCTGGGATTACAGGTGTGAGCCACCACGCCCAGCCCTTATTTAAATTTTATTTGGGATATTTCTATAAGGTTGTATCAGGTTGAAATTAACATTTGGATGGTAGACTGAGAAACCAAATTGTCCTCCCTGATGTAGTGGGCTTTACCCAGTCAATTGCTGTCCTGTATAGGACAGACAGTCTGTGTAAAGGGGCATCTGCCACCTGAATGCTTAAGCTAGAATATTGTGTTTTTTTCTGGCCTTCAGAATTGGACTGAAATCTTGGCTTTTCTTGGGGCTTGAGCATGATAATTCTTGAAGTAGGCCTTATGCCATCAGCACTCTTTTGCACTCAAACTAGAACTACATGTTGGCTCTCCTGGATCTCCAGCTTGCCAACTGCAAATCTTGGGTCTTCTCATCCTCCGTGATTGTGGGAGCCAATTCTGTAAAGCAAGTCTCTTTCTCTTTGTACATAGATCCTATTAGTTCTTCTTTTCTACAGAACCCAGACTAAACTCTTCCACAGAGGGTCGTTTTCTGTTTCTGTAGTTAAATCTATCACTATCAACTTGTGTTAATAGCTCAAAGAGAGGCTCTCAAGGCTCACCCAAAAACTTAGTGTTAGTTTCTCAAGGTATGTTGTTTACAAAATAAAACATTACTTTGTGTTTTCTTTGCTTTCTTTCACCTTCCATAATTGTTTCAGTCCTAATGTATTTAGTTTGATAGCAAGAAGTCTTTATTAAAATACTATGTTCATGATCAGACACTAATAATTTATATTTATTTCTCATTTTATCTACATATATACGTCATAGAAGGTTATTACTAGTCATTATCACTTTTATAGTTAAGAATACTGAAATCCGGGCTGGAGGATTAACTCAGTGCTTCCGGCGCCTGCCTCACAAGTGCAAGGTCTTGAGTTCGATCCCTGGTAACCACATACAATGCTGGGCATGGAGACTCAAGCCCACCAGCAATCAATACTACATACCACAGTGCCGGGCGTGGTGGCTCATGCCTGCCATCCCAGCACTTGGGAGGCAGAGACAGGAGGATCGCTGAGTTCAAGGCTTGCCTGGGCTACATAGTGAGCTCAGGGCCAGCCCAAACTACAAAGCGAGACCCTGTCTCAAAAAAAAAAAAAAACAAAAAAAACAATACTGAAATCCAGAAAGGTTAAATACATTGACTAATCTCACACAGACAAGGTTTTCATCAACTGAAAAGCAGGCATTTGAATATACATGTTGATTTTTTTGAATTAACATATGATAAGGAGAAAGAGTTATAGTTGATGATATTTTGCTCTAATAATTTGAGTAATAGGCATGACAAAATTGATATAAGACAAACAGTGGGGCAGGATGACATAAATGAGAATCAAAGCCATAGAAACAGACCTGTGAAGGCACTAGATATTGGAATTATCAGAGTCAGATAAAAAAGTTTGAAGTCATTCCTCCTGTCCAGCTATATTCCTTACCTGTTGAGCTTCCTCTCTTCATCCTCCCCTTTTCAGTGGATTCCAACACAGCGAAATGATAATGTTTTAGATGATTCATATGCTGACTACCCTGATCCTATCAGGGATAGGTACACAATTATGTGACCCATAAATATTTATAATTTATATATGTTAATTTGGACACTGTTTGAATATTTTGAATATTTCCTATAAACACACACACTGAAAACAGCTGTACCTGACTTTTCAAACTTATAAAGCCAAGCTTCAAAATTTTGTTAGGAACTGAAAAAAAATCCTAACTAGTGATATTGTTTTTTAAATTGTTTTCAATTTTATTGAGAACCAATAAGGAATTTCAGAATTGAAGTTAAGAAAAGGGTTTATACTGGTACAAATTTCCCAATGTTATATGTGATTTTGAGATGTATATAAATTGTACCAATAAAGAATTCAATTAAAGAAATCTGAACAGCAAAAAAAAAAAGAAAAAAAAAAGAAAAGGGTTTAATAGCAAGTCTTTCAGTGTTCTTCAAACACAGCTAAAGAAAGATCAAATAGACTGGAAAATGAGTGAAAGAAGCTATTCTGAAAGGAGCACAAACACTGTATCAAAGGGAAAAATGAGTAAGTTCTTTCTAAAATTATTCATTATTCCATATTATTATTTCTCCAAATAATAATATTATTTCATGGAGAATAGAAACAACATGGGAGGCAATCTTTCAGTTTTGTAGAGCTTTTCCCTAGTGCTTTCTAGCAGTTTTGTCATTTCATGGTTTATGTTTTTGTTTCACCTGTGACTTTAAATCCATGTGTGCTGTGATAGGTCAGACTGATCTTATTCTTCTGCATGTGGAGATCGAGTTATCTGATCATCATCAATTAGAGGTTGTCATTAACCTGGTGTGTGTTCTTGGTACCTTAACAATCAATTGACCATAATATGTTTGGATTGTTTTCTTGGGTCCCTATTGTTACATTTGTCTATGTATCTGTTTATTTTTTTTAATCTCAAAACTGTACTGTTTTCATTACTGTAGCCTTGGAGTGCCTCTTGAAGTCAGCTGGTATGATACTCACCTGTGAAAAATTGAATCACTTATTATCAAATCAAATTTTAACACTAACTTGTACTTTGCTTCATAAGTCTTAATTTGTCTTCCTGTTTCCAAACGTTATTCCATATAGTACACATATGCATACTTTAAATATGTTATTATGGTTGATACTTTCAGATTTTATAATTTCTTTTTTATTGGACTTTATTTAAAAGTAGAGACTGGTTCTACCTTCACAGTGACAATAGTCTTCAGTCTCTGTTCCTGTACTTGTAATCATTTTTGCTTATCTATGGTATGTGAATCAGCAGAAAGGTACTGTGGTGTCAGTCTGAACTTGAAAGCTTTTTTGCAAGTTATTAGAATTAGAATTCTGTAAAATGAGGATGATATTCATAGAACCTGTTTTATAGAATCAAATAATAATGAATAACCAAAATTATTCAACATGCTCTGTGCACAAAAAAGTGCCACTCCCTGCTAAAACAATCTTTGAGAGTTTCTGTTGTCTACAGAATTAACTTTAAATTGGTGTACAGTTTTTTATAATTTTTTTACAATTTTTCTAACTTTTTTACAATTTTTTTCTAATTCAACTTTATCTCCAGGTTCTTCCTAACACAAACTGTGCTCTTCCCACCTTCAAGCCTTTTTGTCTTCCCCATGTCCCGGGTTTCTCCCATGGAAAGGGAGAGCTTTCCCACCGCTCCCTCCGAGCTGCAGTCACTCTGGTTTTTCGCCATGTCACTTAGCTCATTATATTCTAATTTGTCCCTGTGTCTGATATGATGCCTGGTTACATTTGTCAAGGATGGAAATTCCATTTTATTTTTAAAATACATTATTTTAGACCAGTTTTAAGTGCACAGGGAAGTTGAGCAGAAGGATAGAGACCACACGTAACCCCCGCATTTCTGCCCACTGTCATCACCCCTGTTGAGAGCGCTGGCTGTGCTACAAGCCATGATCCTTACTCTGCCACCTCGTTACGACTCAGGGTCCACAGCTGGTGCTCGTGCTCACTGTTGGTGGTGTCTGCTCTCTGGGTAGGACAGGCTGGTGACAGGGCAGGTGCCTCTTAGTGTCACACATGAGCTCCACTACCTGGAAACGGCCCCGTGTCTCTTCATCCCTTTCTTTCTAGCCACTGGCAAGAGATTTTATGCATTTATCTTTATAACATAATTCCTAACATATAGTTACATGAAAATAAATCTTTTTGGATGCGTGGCTGAGAATGTGAAATAAGGAGAGATGCCAGAGAGAAGTGGAGCATTTTGGCATTGTTTCTGTCTCTCTAAGTGATATCTTTGATCTAATCTAATGTTTATCTGTACTTTCTGAACCTACTCAGAAGACTATACCACCTATCCTGAGATATCAATTCAAATCCTATGTTATCTGTTAGACCTTAGATAAAACTGTGCTCTGGATGCTTCTAAGGTTTGTTTCATGAATAATTCATCTAATTCAATATATATAATTTTTTGTTTCAAAGGCTATGTGTGGATTCCCCACTGAAACTGAATTATATTTTTATGTTGTGAGTTGAATTTTAAAGAAATTCATCAACTTGCTTTTTATGAGCAAGAAATGTGTTTGTAAATTACTGGCTTTAAATTGAGAGTGGAGAGAGGTCATGGAACAGAGAAACCTGTTGGTTTATAAAAAAATTCACATTAGTCTCTTTTGTATAAATCCACCTGCCTATGACAGGAAACTATTGGGAGCCAATTGTAAACAACAAAAAAGTAAACATTTTCAGATTTGAGCTTGTAACATTTTTCATAAGAAGCTATACAGGATTGCCAAGTTCTCTGTAAAATATAGCTTGCCTATGTGTTGGAAATTATAGAGCATTTTGTATCCTTTTCCAATCTATATTTTTTACTTTTCCAAGCTGTATTTCTGATGTTATTTTCTTTTATTATGAATTTAAGAAGAAAATTTACATGATGTTGATTTTCTGTTGCTGACATCCATATCAAATTCTGAATATAAGAGAAAATTGAGATTTTGAAATTTTATTCTTTCAATACTGGTTGATACGAGGAGTGATCAAATTATATGTGGATGTTTTAAGTTTTAAAAAACTTTTGTATTAAAAAACATTTTGCCATTAATTTCCCTCAAAATACTCCCCCACTTTGAACAGTTACCACCTTTGTCTCACTACTTTTTGAAGCAGCCACTTCAATAAGTTGCCTTTGACTTGCAAAGCCTAGAAGTCCTCTCTAATGAGTATTTTTATGTGATATAATAAAAGTATGGTGAATGCTGCTGTCATATGTCACCCAGTGGAAAGGAAAGCTCATAAAAAAATTATGGTGTGTTCCTTTCCACCTTATCCATCAGATCTGACACTGGGACTTCCGGCTCCTCCCCAAAGTCAAAGTGACCATGAAAGGGCAATATTAGAATGAATGCAGTACACAGAAGCAGCTATGACAGTGCAACTGAAGACACCCATAAAAGAGGACTTTGAGAGTGCTTCAGGGAGTGACAAGAATGAGATCTGTGTATTCAAAGCAAGGAGGAGTGATTTGAGAGAATTAATGACGATATATCTTTTAGTGTAGCAATTGAAAAAAATTTAATATTCACCATATTTTTGATCATACATCATGTGCTTATCTGGAATGATGACCTGGTTTATCTATAAAGTCACTTTGTATTGCTGGGCATGGTGGCTCACACCTGTAATACTGGGAGGCAGAGACAGGAGGATTGCTGAGTTCAAGGCTTGCCTGGGCTACATAGTGAGCTCAGGACCAGCCTGAACTATAAAGCGAGTCCCTGTCTCCAAAAAAAAAAAAAAGTCACTTTGTATGAATGCAAGTTTTTCATCAAAATTTTTCTCTGAGATGCTTTTCTGCAGTTTGAGGGATTTATGGGAAAAGTTATTTGAGGGGCCTTGAATTTAGTTTTTATGAATCATAGAAATGTAAAAGCACCTACTTAAATAATGGTCAATACTCATTAGAAAAATTATGTGAGAAGCTGCAGCTGGGCCATACTGTAAAATCATATTCTTTTTTAGTGTATGTAAGGGCTTATTCATATAGCAGTGGCAGTCTGGAGAAATTCTACAGGAGTGATAATTTACCATTTAAAAAATTCATTCATTATTTGTTTGTTTCTGAGACAGGGTCTCGCTTTGTGGTTCAGGCTGACTCTGAGCTCACTCTGTTGCCCAGGGAAGCCTCGAACTCACTGCCTCAACTCCTGCCTCTGCCTCCTGAGTGCTAGGTTTACAGGTGTGAGCCACCATGCCCGGCATTGTGGTGTGTGGTACCAGGGATCAAACTTGGGACCTTGTGCTTTCCAGGCAGATGCCAGAACTACTGAGTTAAATTTACCATTTTAAAAGGAAACAAAACACTTAATGAACGTTGTCTTTAATGTACCACTGAGCATATTCCTTATTATGGTCTTATAATTGATAACAGGTTTAAATTGAAATCTCAATTCATGTTCACAAAAGTAATTTCAAGGCTTAAAAGGTAAACTGAGTGATTAGCTCATGGCAGTTCTATTTTTATTCACAGATAATGCTTCTGAGGTAGCAATTACAGCCCCAGGAACTAGTAACCATAGAAACAGCTCGACAGGCCCAACACCTGACTGCTCACCTCCATCCCCCGACACTGCCCTAAAGAATATTGTAAAAGTTATTCGACCCCAGGTAAGTGCCCAGAACGACACCTCTTGCAATACCATGTGTACTGTTTTTGAATTAGTGCATGGACCCCACCTATATTCAATGGCTGGATTATTATATGACATGTCATTGATTTTTAAATTACAAGAAGGAATTCAGAAAAAGATGTTTGCTTCCTTTTGAGAAATGAACTTTGTGTATTACCAGAAGAAATAAGTGAAGCTTAGAAAAATGACTATTTCACATTTCCTGCTGCGACACTAGTAGTGATGTCCCAGTGATTGAACTGTTACTACGTCCTGCTGTTTCCGGCTTCTTTGTCTTCACTCCTCCCGCTTCGTTATTTGCGCTCCTTCTCTGCCGCCAGCCCCGGCGCCTTTTCTGTTCCTTCCGGTGCCTGAATAGCGTCGTCAGGGTCTGGTTCAGTGGCTCTCCTTGCTGCTGCTTCCCTCCGCATTCGCGTCCCCCGCCAGTCTTTCTTCACCTTCGTTCTCTCCCGTTTCTGTCACTTGTTTGCATGGGTTTCGGTCTCTTCCCCCTTCTCCTTCGGTTGGATTTCCCAGTAGGCGGTTTGCAGGCAAGCTTTAGAAATATCATTGGGACAAGCTGTTCTGTGATATTTCATTGAAAATAGCACTTATAAAGCTGTTTGCATTATATTTTTGCCAACAGATGGACCCAGAACATGGTGGTGTTCTCAACCTGGCTTATTCTGAATGGGCCTCATAAAATCCAAGAAAGGGGGCCATAGGGTCCAATCAGTGTCATTAACCACCTACTGAGATATATAGTGTGAATAAATTTTTCAGCCAATCTGTAGAGCAAACGTATCTTTTTAAGACTAAGTGAGCAATGATTTAATACCTTAAATTTTTTTATTGAATTCTTTATTGGTACAATTTATATACATCTCAAAATCACATATAACATTGGGAAATTTGTACCAGTATATGCCACAAGTTAATTCTCATTTTTACTCATATCCCCACCCACTCCCCCCCATACATGCTCTTTTATTTTCTTTCTGTATCATATTTATTCCTTCCCCTCATCACATTCCCACACCAAATTTCCTATAGAAATATTCCACTCTATAAAAGCTGTCCTACTTTCTAGAACTCATTTGCATCTACAGGTGTTCATGCCAAAGAGAAGATCCGGGAATTGTCTATCTGTGATCTATTGATTTCACTTATTAGT
>PVIC010045599.1:0-14569 GCA_004025085.1 Thryonomys swinderianus
ATTTCTTATGGAAGTTGCATTTTTATGTATGTAAAAATATCTGCAAAAGAAGGAGTGGCTCTGAGCAAAGGTGTGGCTGTCCTTAATACCTCTGTGGCTCCCATGCTGAATCCGTTTATTTACACCCTGAGGAACCAGCAAGTGAAACAAGCCCTTAAGGACATCACTAAAACACTGTTATCATCAAACAGATGCAAATAATTATAAAATCTGTAGTATAAACCACAATGAAATACGAAGTGTCACTCTAGGTATACACAAATGATTTTAGGTATACAGAATGGATTAATGTATGCAAACATTCACAGTATTTCTAGTAAACTGGTAGACCTTAAGTAGCAAACTGAATAAAAAAAATAAACTCTATAGTACTTAGTAAATGATGCATGCTATAAAAAAATGGAAATAAGTGTAGGACAGTAGTGTTAAGTAGAATTCAAATTCTCAAATTAAATTCTCTGAACAGAGATTTTTTACATTCCCTATGAAGCGCCTTTTTAAAGTTTCTTTCTATATTGAAACTTATTGCCCTGTGTTCTTTGTTTTTCAGATTTTTTTAGTTGAATTCATTATAGGTACATTTTTCTATACAGCTCTCCATCACACCCAACATTGGAGAATTTGTGCCAGTATATGACACAGTGAGTTCTCATTTTTAACTTTCTCACCTTACTTACTTTCTTCCGTATCATATACATGAAACATTTTGAGATTATGAAGTGTGTCCATACAAGAAATATTGGTACTTTCTTTTAGAAGATGAACAGTAAGCTTTAGACAACCTGTTCAAAATGCATTTGAAGATAAGAGATGTTAACAAAAATTCACAGCAACCTGCCTTACATGCATGGAATGAGAACTAACTTCAAGGCTTAGAAAAGTTCTTCTGTAATAACTTGAAAGAGTGTGTTCCTTCTCCACCTCCAATTAATTCTCTTTTCCTCTGCAATAAGACATTCAGAATCAGTATGGGGAAAACTCGGTGGAAACAGTCATTGCCTGATCAAGTCAACTCCTTCACACTGTCCGGGATATTGTTTCACCAATTGTGTTGCGCTAGAAACATCTGATGTGGGAGATCATAAAAATGAATTCCATGAAGTAACTGAAAATTAATTTAAGATGTATACACACTATTTAACATTCATAGAGTGCTCTCGTTAAAAAAAAAAAATGATTTGCCGGGTGTGGTGGCTCACGCCTGTAGTCCCAGCACTCGGGAGGCAGAGGCAGGAGGATTGCTGAGTTCAAGGCTTGCCTGGGCTACATAGTGAACTCAGGGCCAGACTGAGCTACAGAGCGAGACCCTGTCTCAAAAAAACAAAACAAAATGATTGGTGCCCAAAGAGTAAAGGTAGTTCAGAGACCAATCAAACACCTTTGTGGCTTTCAAAGGTTCATTATTAGAAGTGAACACTTTTTATTTAGTAGACATAAAAATAAATGCGAAATTCATAACATTGAGAGTTCAAAAAATTATATTTGTGGATAGTAAAACAAGATATAGGAAAGTAAAATAGAGAAAATAACAAGGTTGGTAGTTAAGCTAATTACAATCATATTTTTTAATAATAAATTCCACACTCTAGTACAAAAATTGTCACTGGAACATAAAACTTACACAGTTATAATATTCCTAATATTTCTAAAACATAACAAAAGTGTGTAATGATGTGATATTAAGGTAATAATGGCACTAAGTATAATTATACCAAATATTTTTCAAGTTTTATGAAAAAAAATTGGCCAATATTTGTCAAGCACCAAATAACCTAATAGGATGAAATAATAAAAACAACAGTTTCTAGAATCTGGGCCTTCAAGATATTCCCAACTTTGTATTATATTTGTTCTAATCTTTATGTGCATAAAAATTCATTTCAATTTTGTATTCTTTAAATGGTAGGAGGCTGCTTAAAAATAAATTATTTATTTTCTAATACGTTGAAACCTCCATAAGATATATGCACATATGCTACACATGTCCCTCTATTATCAGTTAATACTTTTTTTTTTTTTTGGCGGGACTGGGGATTGAACTCAGGCCCTTGTGCATTCAAGGCTGGTGCGGTATCACTTGAGCTAAATCCTCAGCCCCAGTTAATACTATTTTTGAATACTAGAATGAGATGTGAAACACAAAGAAACATAATTTCCAGGAAACTTTGAAGTGTAATCTATTATGCTTTTTAATAAAGGTTTCACATATATTTAAGTGACTGAATCATCAATAAATTAGAAAAACACTATTTAATACTGAAGTGAAAGTGACCATACAAAATATATAAAGGAAATATAAACAAAATGAGAAGTTAAAATTTTACTCAGTGGTGCAACTAATATCATTCAGATAAATGACAACCAAATAGTATTACCATCCTACTGGTATTATTTATTTATTTCAGAAAGTTTTGCACCAAATACATTTAGCCAATGCTAAAACAAGGAAAATTGGCCAGGTAGAATCATACACACCTTGGAAGCACAATGACCCAAGTTCAAGCCCCAGTACTAAAAAAATAAAGTATGCAAAGCTAAAACAAAAATGAAATATATTAAAATGAAAGGACAAATATTTATTTTTTCAGGCACTTTCTGCGAATGCATCCCAGATAATTTCAAAAACTTACTGAAGTTAACATAATATTCATGACAAAGTTTGAAATTGCAGCTAAATGGAAAGAAATTTTTGCTCATGGGTTAAGAGAACTCATACTGTTTAAACATCCTTAGTCTCCATGTGAACTGCAGATTTAATGCAATCTCTAAAAATCTAGTGCTATTTTTTAAAAACACAAAAAGACCTATTTTAACCCTAAAATTGGTGTGAGATCACAAAAGACATCCACTAGTCAAACCTATCATGAAAAAGAACAACAGCCAAGCATGGTGGCTCATGTCTATAATCCCAGCACTCAGGAGGCAGAGGCAGGAGGATTTCTGAGTTCGAGGATTGCCTGGGCTACATATCTCAGGGCCAGCCTGAACTACAAAGTGAGACCCTCTCTCTCAAAAAAAAGTCATTCTAAGAGAAGATTATAGGTATGTGCATCTACATCAAGAAATACAAACATCTCTCCAGGTGTGGTAGCTCACACCTATAATCCCAGCACTCAGGAGACAGAGACGGGAGGATTGCTGAGTTTGAGGCTTGCCTGGGCTATATAGTGAGGTCAGGGCCAGCTTGAACTACAAAGCGAGACCCTGTCTCAAAAAAAAAAGAAAAGAAAAGAAAGAAATACAAACATCTCAAATAAGTAATTAATAATACACATCTAAGTGTTTCCCAAACAAGAACAAACCAAAACCAAGCCAAATAGAATAAAAGAAATAAAACAATCAAAGCTAAAAATAAATGACATACAGGTTAGAAAAACAATAGAATGAAAACATTGAGAACTAGAGAACACTATGTTATGTGAAATACGCCTATTTCAGAAAAACAAATATTATATGTTCCCTCTCATATGGGGATTTTTAAAAATTATAATTGACCAGATGGTGTAATTGTGATTACTAGAAGCTAAGCAGTAGGGACACTAATTTGGTGGTTGATGAGTGTTCCATCACAGGAAGAAAATGTTCAAAGGGAAATGGTAACTGGGTAGGAACAAGGGAAAGTAAAGCAGAGGAAAAAATTGATGGTATAAAGGAAGAAAATTGGAAACAATGTTTATGTATAGAGGGGTTTGGAGGGTTAAAGGGAAGACAGAGCAATGGGAAAAAATGTGAGCCGATATATATTATGTACAGGAACAAAATGCCAATGAGGGATATGATCATAATGTATTATTAAAATGTACCAATAGACTCAATTTATTTAAAAAGAGAAATTAAATTGTCCTGTTCTACAGATACCTGGGGCATTATTATATATTTTTATAAATAATTAGAAGAGCTTGAAAATTGTAATTAAAGCACTGAAAAACTTATCCTAGTCTGATCCCCTGATACTGTATAAAGGTACTGAGATATCACATTGTACCTAAAAATATGTATAATTCTCACATACTATGGAAGAAAAATATTTCTTAAGTGTTTAAAAAAAGCAAATTTCATCTATCCTAACTCGACAAATGTACATTGTGTACAGATACAGATATCTGATCTCTGCATGATACATCATAATGTGATTAAAATATTTGAAATTTATTTTCTAATATCAAGTATGTGCCCCATATTATTTATATGTAAATATGTTTACATGTTTTATATGTAGCTGAAAAAGAATCAAACTATACAAATATTTGACAGTAAGTTTAATACAGAAAGCACAAACTCAAGAAAATTAAAATACCAATAAAATTATATAAATTCTGTAATTTTCACCTCTTATTGTTTTTGTTTTGTTTTGTTTTGAGACAGGGTCTCACTTTGTAGTTTGGGCTGGCCCTGAACGCACTATGTAACCCAGGCAAGCCTCGAACTCAGCAATCCTCCTGTCTCTGCCTCCAGAGTGCTGGGATTACAGGCATGAGCCACTACGGCCGGCACTGTGGTATGTGGTATTGATTGCTGGTGGGTGTGAGTCACCACACCCAGCATTGTATGTGGTTACCAGGATCGAACTCAGGACCTTGCGCTTGTGAGGCAGGTGCAGGAACCACTGAGCTAAATCTCCGGCCCCATCTCTTATTGTTATTAACCTAAAGCAACACTCCTTATCAACTCTCAAAACCTAATTTTGTGTATTTTTGAAATATTTGTGATCATTTTGAAATGATCCTTTTATATACACTTGTTTAAAAATCTTAGAGGCAGGTATTTCAAAGTAAGAATCTATTAAAACAGTGGTTCCTAATCACATAAAGAATTTGGAAAGTCATCTATGAAACACAGATCTTATAAACCACTGGGTGCAGAGAGAATAATATTAATTTTGTTTTTACATGCTCTCCTGATTTTCAAGTACAGATAAACCTTCCTATGTTAACAAAATATGAATTTATGTTACAGCAAACTACTATACATAGCAATTTTTGTTGATATGAATTTCTGAACATAATAGATATTTTTACTACATAGTGTATCATGGACAGTTAGGTTAAACAAAATGTTGATGTAAAAACAGACACATTATATCCTTAACTATCACACCAGGGAATAGAATTAGACTTGCACAGATTTTCTCTCCCATTAAATTGAGCATGAGACCTTGGATGCTGGTTTTCTATCTCGCTGTCTCAAAGCAAACTGTGTCTCCTGATGCCTATTTTAGCTGCTTGGTTAAAGTTAAAGACACAGAAAGTTCATTTGTCACATTTCAATCTGGTCACTGAGGTAATCCCAGCACATTCCCAGGAGACAGAGCAGAAAACATAAATCTCAGGGTTTTGGGGTTTACAAACGTCAGCTCCCTTCTCAAAAAAATCAGACCATGATTTTCTGAACCCAGTTAAATATTTTTTCTTTCCTCCCTAACAGCTGATTTTCTTAACAAAATGATGTGGATAAAAGAAAAAATTTGCAAGATTTGAAATAAGAGAGAATCTCTAGAAATACAAACACAAGATACAAGTATGGCAAAGTAAGAGAACTCAAAATTTACCTGCAGAGTAAGCTCAAACAATTAGACTAGACCGGTAGAAGTTACACCGTCTTTAACACAACACAGCTCAACCCACTGTGGAGCTTCCAGCCAAAATCATGAAGAATTAGGAAAGCTGTAAGTAATTCTATGAAAGCTATGAAAATGACTTGCCTTTTGAGAAATATTTGCTTGGGAATTATCTTGCGATTCTGTAAGGTTCTTTCAATGTTGTAATACGGAAAACTGTAGTTAACCTATAGTTCAATTACAACCCTTGCAGCTCTTTGACAATACTGGAATCATATCCAGAGCATCTATGTGCTTCAGCATGTAGTCACACGCATGCAGCAATGTGTAGCTACCCCGCAGTATGGCTTAAAGTACATGCAGAAATGAAGCCGGAATATATGCCAGAAAAGAATACTACATTGCTTAAAATAGCAAAATTTTCTAATTTATCTAAAATATTATTTTATGATGAAAAATTGAGACAGAAATAATTCAATCGTTCCTACAAGTTAGTTTATTGAAATTGTTCCCTTGATATCTACATCAGACATATTACTTGCTGTCTTGAGGACTTCTTACTGCTGTTCATAGTGCACTGCACAAAACCAGTCTATATGAAGATTTTTAACCAAGACAGCGTTCAGAGAGGAAAGTAGGAAATACGACATGAAAGTTAAAGGATGCAGAGCTGGTTATACTGAATACACTTTATGTGACCCTGAAGTAGCTGGGACAGAATTTGTTCTTAGCTAAAATTAAAGAACAAGGCATAGTACATTGTTAGATACTATTTTACTCACATCAAAGAGAACTATAAATAAATTGATTTTGAAAAGTCAAACTTAAATTTTGTATAAACTATAAAGGAACAAAGAGATACTGCATACTGGATATAATTTGAAAACAAAGGATTCTGTTTTTCTTTCCTTGAATAAGCTGTTGATTAGCATAGCAAACTTGCGGAGAAAACAATCCGATAACTAAGGTTGGGGGTCGCTAATGGTAACAACTCAGTTTTGCAGATTTCTTGACAATTCTTGAAAAGCTCATAAGGAAGTAAATACATGTGACAAGCTGTCACTGCATGACATGGGGCAGTACACTTTGTGAGCCTCTTTGTTCTCAGTGGGCCAGGTTTGTAACATCCCCCTAGTTTCCCACCCAAGTGATTGGCTCCTGAGAGCAAACCGAGCTTTGCCATTAGTATCTTGTGGGATTTTATAAGACACAGGTTGAGAAAAGAGGACAAATATTTACAAGAATTTTTACAAGCAAACCAAATTCATCATTCTTGTAATAAACTAACTGTTATATTGTAGAAATGTCATCTGGGTCAATAATGGAGAAATATCAAATCATCTAAGGATGGTTTCAGACAACATATATGCCCACTGTAATCATTAAAAATAATTCATGCTGCTGGGCATGGTGGCTCACGCCTGTAATCCCAGCACTCGGGAGGCAGAGGCAGGAGGATTGCTGAGTTCAAGGCTTGCCTGGGCTACATAGTGAGCTCAGGGCCAGCCTGAACTACAAAGCAAGACCCTGTCTCAAAAAAAAAAAAAATATTCATGCTGCCTGAAAACCAGGTCCCGTTATTGTTCTATGACAAGAAGGATAGACGTCCTCTTGCAGAAGAATACGCACAGATCGCAGGGATGGCACCAAAGAAGTAAGACTTTCAATACCAGGAAAGCTGTGTGCTGCGGCAGCACATATAATAATACCAGTAAAAAAAAAAAAAAAGAAAAAAAAAGAAAATTAGCTTATCAGTCATCCTTCCATGTCTAAATCATAATGTAAATACAGAAGTTGGGTGGTAGATTCTGGTATGAAGAGCAGCACTAACCAGTTTTATATTTATAGTTGATCATTTCACTGGCAAAAACAAACTTTTTATTGCCTTGTGACTTTCAGATTTTAATATGCCTATGAAAGTCTGGAGTATCATACTATAACAATTTTAATTTCTAATTTCCTACTGAGCTCTGACCCTATAACTCCACTATTTCTAGGTGTAAATGTATTGTCTGTCTGAAACCCAGGAATCTGTATCTGTAACAAATACCTTGGATAATTCTATCTCAGAAAATTAGACACATTAAATAGCCTAGTCAAATAAAAGTACTTCTAGAAAAGAAAGTTAGAGCATTACAAAAATTACAAGGAGGGTTTTAATTGAAATCAAATGAATGTTGTAGAATAGATCCTATCCTGGGCCTGGGTAAACATAGACACTGATGAAATAGTTGCATTTCTACTAGTTTGCTTCGTGTTTCTGACAGCCAGATGGAAACAATTCCTAATATTCAGTGAAGTGGATGGCGTCTTCCAAGAGGGACAGGAGGCTGAAGGATCCAGAGTGCTGCATTTCTTGGGAGAAGGAGGAGGAGGAAGTAGTCTTCTAAGAGAATATGCTCTTGGAAAGTGGCCCAGGGCGAGTGGGTCACTGCAGATGAGTGTTGGAGTGTGTCACAGGTGGCCTTTCTGACCCATTCTGCTTCTGGATGTTATGAGGTGAGAAATATTTCAAGAAATATTTCAATATGCCAAGGGCTTCCACCAAGATATTTTTGCTTTGGAGCAAGCTAACAATGGACTCAGCACTTTGAAACCATAAAATGTGTGAATGTTAGTACTTTTTCCAGTGATAAGAATGCTAATACATATACACAATAAAGTCTCTGCATAGGAAAGTTTACAAAAACAGGCAGAATAAATGAGATTACAAGGCATAATATAATACATTGTGATCTATTTCCAGACAAGATAAACAATAGATATTTTGAGAGAAGACTAGAAATTTGTTTCACATTTTCAGAGTTTAAACGAAGATCTTGTTGAAGAACTGACAGTTAAGTGGAATCCTGAAGGGTGAATAGGCATTTATTAGTCAAAGGATTAGCTTGTGCTGTGAAATGACAATATCTTTCTATAACCATAAATAAATACAATCCATATAATACAGAATAGCCAACTACATTTTTATCTTCAGGAGCCAAAAACTTATTCTTTAAGAAATTGGATTGTTTTCCAGTAATGCAAATCCTCCAGGAATTCTTTACTTCTTATGCATGTAAAATTCAGGAAGGTCATTGAAATAGTGCCAGTGCTGATTCTGATGGAAAAGGGACAAACAAATGCAAACTGACTCTGTCTTTCTTTGCACACTCTCATTTCCTAGGGAACAAAAATATCTATCTCTTCACAACAAGCTCGAATTTTACAAGAGGATTCATTAAAGATCAGAGGTCAGCGATGAGAAACCACACAGCAATAACAACTTTCATCTTGCTGGGACTAACCAGTGACCCCCAACTACAAGTTCTGCTGTTTGTCTTTCTGTTTCTCACCTATGTACTGAGTGTAACTGGAAATCTGATCATCATCATCCTCACGCTGGTGGATCTCCACCTTCAAACGCCTATGTATTTTTTCCTCCGCAATTTTTCCATATTAGAAGTTTCATTTACCACTGTCTGTATTCCTAGATTCCTGTACAGTTTATCAACTGGAGACAATACCGTCACCTACAATGCTTGTGCCTGTCAAATATTTTTTGTTATTCTCTTTGGGGCAACAGAATTTTTCCTCCTGGCAGCCATGTCCTATGATCGCTACGTGGCCATCTGTAAACCTCTTCGCTACATGACCATCATGAACAACAGAGTCTGCACCTTACTAGTTTTCTCTTGTTGGGTATCTGGCTTGATGATTGTAGTTCCACCCCTCAGCTTGGGCCTCCAGCTTGAATTCTGTGACTCCAACGCTATTGACCATTTTAGCTGTGACGCGGGTCCTCTCCTAAAGATCTCATGTTCAGATACATGGGTAATTGAACAGATGATTATCCTTGTGGCAATATTTGCACTAATTATTACCTTACTCTGTGTGGTTCTGTCCTACACACACATCATCAGAACCATACTGAGGTTTCCCTCAGCACAGCAAAGGAAAAAGGCCTTCTCCACCTGCTCTTCCCACATGATTGTGGTTTCCATGACCTACGGCAGCTGCATCTTTATCTACGTCAAGCCGTCAGCCAAGGAAGAGGTGGCCATCAACAAAGGAGTTTCCGTTCTCACTGCTTCTGTTGCTCCCTTGTTAAATCCCTTCATTTACACCTTGCGGAACAAGCAAGTGAAACAAGCTCTCAGTCACTCTCTCAAAAAGATTACGTTTCTTTCAAAGAAGCAGAAGTTTTGATCAAGGAAAATTTGTACCTTACTGAACCGGAGCTTTGAATTGTTTACTTTTTTCTTCATACAATTATTTCAGGTTAACCTCAAAGACATTTACTATTTCATAGTGATCTCACTTTTATGAAACTTTTGTGCTCTTGAACCAATCTCTTGGTATTTTCCCTCATAAAAAATGTATTTCTGAGAAATGAAGATTTTCTTCATTTTTCTTATTGCTGTAGAGAAGAAAGAAAACCAGCAATATTTTAAGTTGCTAAATTAGGGATGGTTGGGATTATGTGGAAATAGTGCTGATTTCTTTCTGTAGAACAAAGTTATCAAAGTAATATTACAAAGCCAAGAATGAAAATAATAAAAATAAAAAGAAACAAAATTAGATAGGTACTTAAAACATGAAACCAGCCCCCCACCCTTCCTTATGGAAAGTTTTTATATCTTTCTCTATTTTCAAAGATGGTTATTCTCAAAATAATCTTGTACACCATACACTATGGACTTCCCATGTATTAAAAAGAATTAAAAATATCTGAAATAGAAAAGCTGCATGAGAGACTCACTAAAATGCTTCCCATAAAACCAAAGTGATTGCATTTATTGAATGAAATATATTTTTTAAAGAATGTAATTTTTCAGTTAACTGCTCAGTTTTAATGAAAAGTTTAAAAAGAAAAATTTAAAGCTCAATAAGTAATACTAGAGCATTAAGAGTAGCAGAAAGAAATTAAAATATTAATCCAATTTTCATGTGGATTTTAAATCATATATTCACAAAAAAATCAGTGATTATTGGAAATTAAATTTGAAGCTTTGAAACCACTCAGGATAAAAAATAGTATTTTGTTGTCATTTGTTTTTTTGTTTTGTTTTGTTTTGTTTTGTTTTTGAGACAAAGTCTCGCTTTGTAGTTCAGGCTGGCCCTGAGCACACTATGTAGCCCAGGCAAGCCTCGAACTCAGCAATCCTCCTGTCTCTCCCTCCTGAGTGCTGGGATTACAGGCGTGAGCCACCCCCTGGCAAAAATAGTATTTTTTAACCTGGAGATATAGGTTCAGGAGTATAGCTGTTTAAAATAAAATAAAGCCACTGATGCTGACCAAAAAGGAATCCCTGGCTGGCTAAAATGGTTATTGAAAATTGTGACTACAAATGTTTTAATGAGGTGCTATCTATTACTGCCCTGTTAGCAGTTCCACAGTGTTTTGTTTACCTTGTGGAGGCCAAGAAAGCTGCAAATGAGGCCAAGATGAGATTTTCCCACATAGAAGGAGATCATCTGACGCTGCTGAACGTCCACCATGCTTTTAAACAGAATCGTGCTTCGGTTCAGTGATGTTATGACAGCTTCATTAACTACGGGTCCCTGATGTCTGCAGACCTTGTATGCCAGCAGCCATCAAGAATTATGGAGAGATTTCATTTGCCTCATCAAAGTACTGACTTTTCAAGCAGGGACTATTACATCAATCTAAGAAAAGCTTTGGTTACTGGGTATTTTATGCAGGTGGCGCATTTAGAAGGAGCAGGACTCAACTGTGAAAGTCAACCACGTGGTTCACTTGGGCCCCTTTACTATTCTTGGACAGAAGCCTGAATGAGTGCTTTATAATGAGTTTGTTTTAACAACACAGACTTATACCTGGACATGTATATATCGCGCCAGAATAGTTGGTGAAAATTGCCCCTCAGTATTATGGCATGAGCAGTTTCCCACAGTGGGAAGCAAAGAGACAGTTGGACCGCGTGATCGCCAACTTCACTCCAAGGAATATTCACAGTACTGAATCCAATGCTCAGAACTCAAGTTATTCAGAGGACAGTTTTAAAAGATAAATAAACTCAAAAGTTCACATTGTGCTCTTCATATTGGTTAAATAAACGTTTTTATTTGAAAGCATTTTAATTTTACTTTACAGTAAATAGTCCCCATTCTGATTTCATAAATTTAACACTTATACCTCCCTTTCATGTTGACACTGTAGCTCCATACTGGAAAAGTCAATCAGTGTTTTGTAATTTATTGAAAGTAGTTCTATATATAACAATGTTATAAGCATTTCTTTAGAAATAAATGCTTCTGAAATGTGATTATCAGGTCCCCGCCGTGCGTTTCCGGGGGCCTGAAGGCATCCACGAGCGGACCCGGCGGCTGCTGCGGGCCCTGCCATGCGTTTCAGGCGGACTGAGGGAGCAGTGCGCGGACCCTGCGGCTGCGAGCCCCGCCATCCGATTCCAGCAGACTGGAGGCCGCCCACCGGCCCACTGTATCCCGGAGCTGTGTAGTGAGGAGTCAGACATAGAGATTAACTCATAAGCTCAAAGTCTCCACAACAGAATCTAACAAACCTTTGTATCTTATTTACTGTGTTTAATACTGATATTGGCATTTATTGTATTATGGTAACAAACATGATGTGATTGTTCTGCTCAAATACCTACCATGATGTGTCAGGAGTGAGAACTCTCAAGGGTCATTACAGATTCAAGGAGGACCCCCCCAGGAAAGTGCTGCATCCAAAGGGCCCAAGATAATAGAAAGAGACCTGCAACAAACATTGCCCTGTCATCAGACAAAGAAGAGCATTAATAACAACGAAAGAGTAAAAATGAGAAAATACACAAAAAGCCAGACACAAAGATCATCACCACAGGGAAATTCAGAGAAAAGGGAAATAGGGCAAACTGAAACTCAAATACAAGGACTTTTGGAGATGGTAACTAAAGTGGATCTAGTAAAATGGAAATCAGAACTCATCTCTGAAATCAAAACAGAGATACTGTCCTCAGTGAAAGACATCATTAAAGGAGAGATCAGTGAGATGATAGAATCCAAGATAGCAGAAGCAATGGAACCTTTTAAACAGCTTCAAGCAGAGCTCCAGGGAATGATGAAGGAGAATGAAAGCTTGCGCAGCAGGATGAATGAAGCAGAGAATCGAATCTCAGACAAGAAAACAGCATAGCAGCCAGCGAGCAGGAAAGGTATAATCTATGGAAAAGAGCAAGGGACCATGAGAAATCAATTCAACAGCTTCTAGATGACTCAAAGAAAAATAACGTAAGACTGATTGCAGTCACTGAGGAAGCAGGAGACAGTGTAAAAGACATAAAAAAGCTATTGTCAGAGATAACAACAGAAAACTTCACAGGAAAAGATATAAACATCACAGATAAATGAGGCCTATCGGACTCCAAAACACCGTGACATAAAAATATCTATGCCTAGACACATAATTATCAAGGTTCCAGATGTACAACAAAAGAATGAAATAATGAAAGCAGTGAGAGAAAGGAAGAAAATCACCTACAAAGGGAAGCCCATTAGGATCACAGCAGACTTTTCAACACAAACACTCAATGCAAGGAGAGAGTGGAGGGAAGTATTTCAAGCATTGCAGGAAAACAACCTCCAACCTAGACTGTTGTATCCTGCAAAACTATCTTTCAGAATAGACGGGGAAATAAGATAGTTCCACGATAAAGAACACCTGAAAAACTTCACAAGCACAAAACCTGCACTCCAAAACATCCTAAAGAACATTTGGAAAAAGATACAGAAAATTCCATACCCACAAGACCCAGGAGAGTGAATTCATTGGAGCAAACAAGAAACTAAATAAAAAAAGGGGAAAAGCAAAGAAGAAAAGAACCAAGAACAGGGAAACACGGCAGCTCTGAATATGTCCATATCAGTCAAAACCATTAATGTCAATGGCCTCAATGGGCCAATTAAAAGACACAGACTAGCAGATTGGATCAAGAAGCAAGATCCTACAATCTGCCCCATACAGGAAACACACCTAAATCAGAAGGAAACCCATAGACTGAAAAAAAAAGGTTGGGAAACAATCCTCCATGCCACAGAAAACTGCAAAAAAGCAGGAGTGGCTATCTTGTTTGCAGATAAAATAGATTTCAAACCCAAACTGATTAAAAGAGATAAAGAAGGTCACTATATTCTCGTACAAGGAACTATCCAAGAGAAAGAAATAACAATCATAAATATTTATGCATCGAACTCTAACACACCCAACTATATAAAACAAACATTACTGGACATGAAAAGCCAGTTATCCATGAATACAATAGTAGTAGAGGATTTTAATACTCCATTGTCACAAACTGACAGATCAACTGGATGAAGAATCAATAAGGAAATACTTGAGCTAAATCAAACTTTGGAGCAACTAGACTTATTAGATGCCTACAGAATATTTCACCCTTCAAAGCAAGAATATACCTTCTTCTCAACTGCTCATGGATTATTCTCCAAAATAGATCACATTCTAGTCCATAAAACAAGCTTAAGTAGATGCAAAGGAATCAAAGTTATCCCCTGCATACTATCAGACCATAGTGCCTTGAAACTGGATCTGAATAGGAGAAGAAATTCCAAGATCCTCACAAACACATGGAAATTGAACAACACTCTGTTAACCAACCAATGGGCCACAAAAGAAATTAGAGAAGAAATTAAACAACTCCTACAACTAAACCACAACCCCAGCACAACGTACAGGAATTTATGGGACACAATGAAAGCAGTTCTGCCAGGGAAATTCATAGCAGTGAATGCCTACACTCAGGAAATAGAGCAAACTGCAATAAACAATCTAATGATGAACCTCAGACAACTAGAAAAAGAGGAGCAAAACAAACCCAAAGCACATACTAGAGAGGAAATTATAAGGATCAGAGCAGAAATTAATGCAGTGGAGACAAAGAGAACAATACAAAGAATCAATGAATCAAAGAGTTGGTTCTTTGAAAGGATAAATAAGATTGACAGACCCTTAGCCAACCTTATCAAACAAAGGAAGGAAAAGGCTCA
>PVIC010045600.1:0-14567 GCA_004025085.1 Thryonomys swinderianus
CAATGCTGGTGGTCCTCCTGTGTGCTGTGCTCACTGCCAACTCACGGGCCTCAGTCACACAAGTATGAGCCCTAGTTCCCAACCCCCCTCTGCTAGTCACGATCAATTAGAATTCCTCTCTTCCTTACCCCTTTGGCAATGCATCCACCCCGAGTCTCCTTATTGATACCACATGGAATATTTCTATCTCCTTCCTCTGTCTACTTTTCTACCTCACCTCCAGCTGACTCTTTCTCTGCCCTAGTGACCTAAAAACTGATACCACTGACCCATCTTACTTGCTCTTGGGGCCAGTGCTTCCTTCTCTGTAACCTCTGGAACCTCCTACTTGTTCGGTGACTCATACTATGGGTCCTAGAGCCCCAACTCAACAATTTTGCCTTTCAGCGCCTGTGTGCCCAAGCCTTACCAAAGACTGGTTGGGCAGTGACCCCATTTAACCTTATGCTTCACCCACACAGAAAACGTGATTTAGGGGCCTCAGCCATCATCACCATTATTGTTCCCGTAGTTACTACAGTCTCCGCAGCAGCCACTGATTCAATCACCTTGCACAACCAGATCACCACTGCTGCCACTGTTAACCAACTTGCTCAAAATACTACACACACCCTTGAACAAACTTTGGCTCTCTTCCATGATACCCATGCTACCACTGTCAACCTACAGTCCCAAATGGACTTAGTCCTTCCATGTGGTTACCTTTAATAATGTCTGGGGCTCCATTTGCGAGGGATTCACAATGGGCTGGTCCAAGTTAAATTGATGGGCTCATGGGCTAATTTTAGGATCATCCCGTCTGACGAAACCCGTAAAAATGCCATATGGTTTGGCAAAGGCCATCGGGTCTAAACAGAGGGGAGGAGATGATGGCGAACTCCAGGTCTGGTTGAGCCAACTGCACTGCATGCCAGTCTCCTTGGTCCTCAGAGAGCCTTTGATCCTTGGTAGACTAAGTTGAGACCAAAGCTAGTGTTGAGCTAACACCACAGGTGGAGATTGCCTGGTCTTCCCCAATGTTAGGCCCCTCCTCTGGCAGCCACAGACCAATCCCAATAGCCACTGAGCAAACCCCTCCCACCACTTGGGTTATATAACACCCTACACTGCATTTATTAAATGGAAGCATTCCAGAAACCTCCCCAGAGTCTGGTGTGCATTTGTAACTCTGAGCCTCACCCTCCCATGTGAAGCTCTGTGACGACAACTCATGAACACAGTTGTAAGGGGGGCCAGAATACACTACCGTCATAAGTAGACAGATCATCTAGACAAAAAAAATCAATGAAGAAATATCAGAATTGAAACAAACCTGTGAACAAATGTACTTAGTAGATGTCTACAGCATGTTCTACCCTCAAACATCAGAATACACATTCTTCTCAGCTGCACATGGGATATTCTCCAAAACAGACCACATACTAGCTCACAGAACATGCTTAAGCAAATGCAAATGAATTGAAATTATCTCATGTCTATGATCTCGTGATCATAGTGCAATGATTATGGAAATCCACAGCAAAAGAAACTACAAAAAGTCCATAAACATATGGAAATTAAATTACACTGTCCTAAACAGCCAATGAGTTACAGAAGAAATTAGGCAGTTTGTACAACTAAATGATATCATAGACACAACACACTGCAACATAAGGGATGCCTTGAAAGCAGTTCCAAGAGGGAAAATTAGAACAGTGAACTCTCATATCTGGAAAACAGAGTAAGTTCAAATAACTTAATGTTGAACCTCAGACTTTTAGAAAAAGAAGGACAAGCCAAGCCTAAAACTTAGAAGAGTAAAGAAATTTTAAAGATTCTTTATAATTTATAATATAATTTTCTAATTATAATTTATAATATAATTTTATAATTTATTTCTTTAACAAAAGAAATAGATTCTTAGCTACCTATGAATTACCAAACCTAAATCAAGAACATATAAAAATTCTGAATAAGCAAATATCACCAATGAATTTGCTCAAATAATTAAAGTCCTTCCAACAAAGAAAAGCATGAGTCCTGATGCCTTTGCTGCTGTATATTTTAGGAAATTTAGAGATGATCTATTGCCAGTTCTCTTCAAACTCTTTAATAAAATACCAAGGGAAGCATTACTCCAAAATTCATTCATGGAAGCAAGTATTACCCTGATTGCAAAACTAGAGAAGAATACAACCAAAGAAGAAACTCTCGGCCAATCTCCCTAATGAATATAGATGAAAAAATCCTCAGTAAGATACTGGCCAACAGAATTCAGCAAATCATTGAGGTTTAACACCATGAATAAGCAGGATACATACCAGGGACGCAGGAATGGTTCAATATATGCAAATCAATAAATGTAATATGCTATGTTAATAGAGCCAAGGACAAAAACCATATGATTGTCTCAAATGATGCAGAAAAGCATTTGACAAATTCCAGAACCCCTACAAAACAAAAAATCTATAAAAAATTGAAAAAGATGGTCTTTACCTCAATCTCATAGAGGCCATCTATGACAAACCAACAGCCAACATCATACTATATGGACAAAAACTGAAAGCTTTCACTCTAAAGTCAGGAACAAGGTAAGAATATCCACTATCACCACTTTTATTCAAGATATTTCTGGAAATATTAGCCAGAGCAATTAGACAAGAGAAAGAAATAAAAAAAAATAAAGACAGGAAAGGAAGAAGTTAAATTGTTGTTATTTGCGGATGACATGATACCCTAAAAGGACCGAAAAACTCCATGAAAAGACTTCTAAATTTAATAACCAAGTTCATTAATATAGCTGTGTACAAAGTAAACATTAAAAAAATCAATAGCAAAACTGCCTGATAACCTTTACACAAATAACAAACTCACTGAAAGAGAAATTAGGGAAACAAAATGTTTCACAATGGCTTCCAGAAACATGAAATACTTAGGAATCAAGGAGTACAAGAGTTTTATATTGAAAACTACAGTAAAAGAACTAAAGAAAAAAATCACATCCTTCAAATTTCAAGACTCAGTCCAAAAATGGACATCTGAAATGAATAGATATTTCTCAGAAGAGGTACAAATGGCAAATAAATGTGTGAAAAAATGTTCAGCATCACTGGTCATTTGAGAGATGCAAATTAAAACAATGCTGAGATTCCATTTCACATCAGAAAGAATGGCTGCTAGCAAGAAATCAACCGGCAACGCAGCTGTGGCAGGGCTGTGGGGAAGAGGGAACCCTTCTCTACTGTCCATGGGAGTGTGGACTGGTGCGACCACTGTAGAAATAATGTGGAAAGTCTTCAAAAAACTAAAAGAAGAGGTTCTATTTGACCCAACTATCTCCCTTCTTAGTTTCTTCCCAAAAGAAATAAAAACATATACCACAGAGATATATGCACATCCATGTTTATAGGGGCACTTTGTTTTTTTAAATTGAGATTGTCTCACTTTGTAGTTCAGGCTGGCCCTGAAGTTACTATATAGCCCAGGGAAGCCTGGAACTCAGCAATCCTCCTGCCTCTGCCTCTCAAGGGCTGGGATTATAGGCATGAGCTACCGTGCCTGGCATGGTGGTGTGTGGTACTGATTGTGAGTCATCACATCTGGTTATTGTATGTGATTATCGGGATCGAACCAGGGACCTTGTGCTTGCTAGTCAGGCATTGGAACCACTGAGCTAAATCTCTGGCCTAGTGGCAGTTTTTAATAGCTAAATCTTGGAAATGGTCCCAATGGCCATCAACTGATGAATGGATAAAGAAAAAGTGATTTTTTACAAAATGGAACACTACTCTCCCATTAAGAAGGATAAGCTCGAGACATTTCTAGGTAAATGAGTGAACCTTGAGGCTATACTCTTAAGTGAAATAAATCAAACACATGTTTAAACATTGAGTTGTTTCATTGGTTTTAGAAACACAAAGGGTAAATAAAGACCAAAATATATAATAAATATTGGAAAATAGGAAGAATATGTTCAGGGGAGAAACCCAGTATGAGGAATTAACTGCTTGAACTAAAGCCGACCCTGGGAAGAACATGTCAAATGAGAAAGAGAACAAGAAAGGAGGGATAGGGAAAGGAAGGGAAAATAAAAAAGCGAATAGAAGGAAAAATAGAAACAAACTTTTGTAAATAAGAAGTGGAAGAGGTGTTGAAGGGAGAGGAAGGGAAGAGAAAAAAGAAGAAGCAAGATACATCATGTACAAGTACAAATTTCCTATGGTGAATGTTGTCATTATGTATATTTATAGTGGAGCAAACAGAAAAGAGAAAATAAATATGTGACTGAATAATCATGAGGATAGTACGTATAAAAAGTATGGGGGGCCGGAGATTTAGCTCAATGGTTCCAGCGCCTGCCTCACAAGTGCAAGGTCCTGAGTTCGATCTCTGGTGACCACATACAACAGTATTGGGCACAGTGAGTCACGCCCACCAGCAATAAGCACCACACACCACAGTCCATGGGTGGTGGCTCAGGCCTGTAATACCAGCATTTGGGAGGCAGAGGCAGGAGGATTGCTGAGTTTGAGGCTTGGCTGGGCTACATAGCTCAGGGCCAGCCTGAACTACAAAGTGAGATCCTGTCTCAAAAAAAAAAAAAATGTATGGGATTCATCAAAACTGTCATAAACTTTAAATGTCTAACATAGATACATTTCAGCAAAAAAGAATAGATCAGTACACAGAGTAAGCCCCAAAATAGACGATGCAAGGAATTAAGAGAGAAAATACACTAATGGTATAGAAAAAGAAACAATAAAGATTATAGATCAAATACAATCCACTATAAAAACCAATAAAATGGAAAGACCAGTAATCAAGACTGAGTGGAAAAAATGAGATAAAGCACATGCACAAATATACTAGTGCTAAAATGAGTCACTGCCAAAAGGAAAAGAATTTTAAAAACCAGAAGGGAACATCATTCCCAACTTGCTGATAATGATGGAAAAAAATAGAAAGGACAGTTTCCTAAAACAAATATTACTTGTCAATAAGGATCTAAAAAGAAAGCCTGAATATATCAATGATCATGAGAAAATGTTATCAGTAGCTAAAAATTACCCATGAAAAAAACCTACCCCTGCAAGTGTTCAGTGTATGAAAAATGGCTTCTAAATGACCTAGGAACTCTTTTTAAATACAGAAAGAAGGAATGTTTCCCCGCCCATTTTACGAACTAGGATAATATTAATTAGAATGGTACAAAACTTATAAACCAACTTTATTTGTGAATATAGTTATACAAATCCTAAATAAATTTTGGCAAATGGAATTTCAGTAACATATGAATAAAATAATATATCATGAGCAAGTTACATCTATACCAGAATGCAAAGACAGTTAAAAATTAGAGAATTGTGTTTGTCTTTCATATGGACAGATTAAAAGAGGAAGGAAGAGAACATCTTGGAAAATCCAGAAATAGCACTTGGTAAAATTTAACATCAGTTCTTGAGAGCATTTTGTTTTTGTAAGACAGGAATAGAAAAGGACTTCATGGGCCGGAGATTTAGCTCAGTGGTTCCGGCGCCTGCCTCGCAAGCGCAAGGTCCTGAGTTGGATCCCTGGTAACCACATACAGTGCTAGGTGTGGTGACTCACACCCATCAGCAATCAATACCGCATACCACAGTGCCGGGCGTGGTGGCTCACGCCTGTAATCCCAGCACTCAGGAGGCAGAGACAGGAGGATTGCTGAGTTCCAGGTTTGCCTGGGCTACATAGTGAGCTCAGAGCCAGCCCGAACTACAAAGCGAGACCCTGTCTCAAAAAAAAAAAAAAAAAAAAAGGACTTCATCCTAATTTTTGGATTTCACAAGAAAAGTAATCTGAGGAAACTGGCAAAATATTACAGAAAGGTGAGTAGTGAGCCAACAGGGATTTGTAATATAATTCCTCGAACATGGTGTTGACAAAAACAAGATGAAAGATAACTGAAAAAATAGAGGAAGTGATGAAAATTCATAAGATGAGACTCTGAAGAAAAAATAAAAATTAATGATTACACTAAACATTTAAGTAAAAAGGAATAAAATGACTATTGATATCTTTTAAATGGTTGGGCAGTAAATATATAAAAGGCTCAATGAATCAAGACATAGTAAAGAAGAGGTTAAAATTTGTAAGAAAAAAGAATGAGAAAAATGGAAAGGAAATGAAATGAAAACTAGAATGGAAGAAAATGGCAATTTGAATATCATAGAATAAGTTAATGAAAACAAGGAAATTTTGCTTAAATTCAAATCAAGCTCTGGTTACCAATTTTCACACTATGAAAGTGTATTGAAAATTGACATAATACTTCTGATTGCATGATTATCAAAAGTAAAATAACATCCTAGAAAGGCCTCAGCTTGTTATGTCTTATTTTCCACATACAAGATCTTATTCATTAAATGGTTGACTGTTTGTGAATAAATATCACCCCTATTTTTAAGATCCAATGACATAATTAATGAGCTATACTGATAATTACAGAATTTTAGTATTTATAGACATCTGTCACTTTATATTTTAAGATAGTCTTACCATATGTGCTGCTCCCTTTTAATTCCAGTAATTAAAGTTTATGAACATATACTGTGGAAACGAAGCTGTAAAGTTGTCAAATTGGTGATTAAGAGTCTTTCTTGCTAATAAGCTTTCTATTTTTATTATTCATTAATTGACTTGTGTATTTATTTATTTATTATGAGATGGGGTCTCATTATGTTGTTCAGGTTACTTTTAACTTTCATCTTCCAGCCCTAGTCTCCTAGTAGCTTGGGTTTCAAGTGGAATTATACCCAGCAAGTATCTTAGTTTTAAGTGAAAAAATGATTTCAAATGTTCAGCTTGTCCTAGAATCTTACTTCTCTTTTTTTAGAAACATGTGTGCACTTTTTAAGCCTCTCAAATTCAGTCTAAAGTACTTACTCTTGCACTGGATATACGTCTCTACTTCGGTAGTATGTAAACAATATCATTATTTAGTGTGTGAAATGTATCAGTAATTTGCTAGGACTTCTGCTTAGGAAGAGAACCTTTCATTACTAATTTCACTAACTTCATTGCTCATGAAGCAGCTCCGAAGACCCAGCAGACAGGCTAGGAACTGCCTTCCCTGTTCCTCACCCCTAAAAGCTGCCTCCAGGTTGACTGTCTGATGGATCTGGGTAGTACTGTTTTCTTTTTTGTGGCTGCCTTAAATATCATCATGGATTGGATTGGATTCTCCAGATCCAGATTGGATTTGAATCAGCCCTGAAGGCAATAAAAATACTAGACACATTTTAAAATCATGTTTTTGCAAGAAAGACAATCTCTCAACTATTCTTGAGTGGATGATTTCTTTCTTTTTTTTTTTTTGAGACAGGGTCTTGCTTTGTAGTTCAGGCTGGCCCTGAATCCTCCTGTCTCTGCCTCCCGAGTGCTGGGATTACAGACGTGAGCTACCACGCCTGGCATTGTGGTATGCGGTATTGATTGTTGGTGGGCATGAGTCTCCATGCCCAACATTGTATGTGGTTACTGGGGGATGGAACTCAGGACCTTGTGCTTGCGAGGCAGGTGCTGGAACCACTGAGCTAACCCTTCAGCCCCAGTGGATGATTTCTTATGAAAGTTGGGGTAAGGAGATTCAATTAACGGACTCACTATACATACATACAATGGTCAGACCCCATATCAAATAGAGCTTAGGTCACAATGGCAAAATCAAACCTAGGAAGCCAGCTCACTGTAAAAATCAGGTTTAAAGGGAGTCTGAAGGCTACCTCCAGTCTACTTACTAGTGAAAATGGTCAGGGCTTAGTTAATAACTGACCACTTCCCTAATTTTATTTTCAGCTTCTAACTTATGACCAAGCAAAGCAAGCCAATTATGCAAAGTCTCAAAGGATATCTGCAGCTTCCCATGCCACGGCCACCAAGCAAGGCAAACCTAAGCCATCCCTTTTCTCAACATGAACATTTAACTCTCCTCTTCCTGCCTTTGAGTCTCTGTCAAGACTCAAGGAATTGTGGCTGATCCCCCTGCCTCTGCTAGCTCTGAATACAAGTACATGGTCTTTGCTTGTTTGTATTTACTTGGTCTTCAATTAATTTCTACTCAGTCAATGTGTTACATTCAAAGTTAACATCCTCTGTAAATGTGCATTCTGGTGAAGACCTAAGACCTCGACCCAACAGAGTGGACCTTCTACTTGGGAAGCTACATAACAATAATAGCTACAATAATATGTAAAACTACACAGTTTTTCAGATAATTGGATAGAATAATAAAACTGATAATCATAAGTTATGACTGACTTTTGTTAAGTCATGAATTGCTTTAGAGAGAATATTTTGACTAAATGCTGAGAGTCACTTGAGCAGAAACAGGAAGCTACAATTTCAAGTAAGTGAGATTCCACCTGCTATGGCTCCCAGTTGTTCTGACAGAAAGAAAAAATCATGTCAGCAGCCTTTTCCTCTTTACAATGCTTTCTCCAGTTTGGTTTTCATGGGTTTTATGGTGGCCTCTCTGACTCCAAATCTCAGAACGTCTGGGCTTTCCTGTCTTGGTTGTTCAGAAGATCACAGGAAGCTTCATGTACTCAGAGCACCAAAGGCAATAAAGAGTCCAAGGCCCCTTTTTCAACCAGTGTCCCAGCAAATGACTTCATATTCTTTCTTCATATTCCTTACACTAGGGTTAAATTCCCACCCGTGAATCATGGAGCTAGAGAGGTGACAAATGGTGATTGGGTTGAGCCAACATGAACTGATTCTTGTTAGCACTTTAGGGATTGATCCCCTGTAAACCTTATAGTAGACTGCAATAAAAATGGGGTTTCCAACAGACATACCATTCCTACCAGCAGGGAGCTTATAATAACAGAATATAGAAAAAGAAAAGTATAAGTTGTAATCAGCAGTGAGCTATAAAGAGGTAAGCAGAAGGTTCTTTGAGAGCCCTGAGAAGTCACCCCTCCCAGGGTAGCACTGGGAGGGAGGAGAAAGAAAAACTTTCCAAAAGCATCAGTTATGAGCCTCACAAAGGCGTAATGGCATCCAAGGTCAAGGGAGCAACTTCAGACATACAGAAACATGAGGCAATTTGGCCCATCTGCGGAGGGCACTTGACAATGATTAGGTAGAGAGACATGTAAAGGCTGAACAAGTAACCAACCATGCAAGTTTTTATAGCCCAGTCAAGAAGACTGAATTTTATTTTGAGGGCAAAGGGAAGTCACTGAAGGATTTTGAGCTGATTTATGTATTAGAAAAATCACTCTGAAGAATAGGTAGGTTAAGGATGTGAGTTTGGGAAATTGGGGATGGGAGGGAGGAGGAAGCTATGTAAAGGCAGGAAAGCAGTGAGGATCTGCTTGGCCAATAAACACCGAGATAAGCAAGTAGTGACGCGAATGAGAGGAAGGAACGGATGTAAGAAATGATGAGGGCGATGGGATGATGGAAAGCTTTGGGCATATATTGCTGTATCTCAAATTGTACCAGAGTGTTGCAGCTGAAGTAAACAGATGGTTTTATTTGTTTGTATTTGACAGTTTAAGCAGAGCTTGCACTGAATAGCTGATCTGTGTTTTACTTGACAGCAGCTGCAGTCCCTTGACTGGACCCGGAAGTGCCACTCCCAAGATGGTGCACCCCATGGATGACGAGCTCATGCTATGGCCTGCAGGAAGAGAGGTGAATGTGCGACCAGGTTATCCATGTTTCTAGCTTAAGTTAAATTGGGGAGGACACCGCCTTCAGTTACTTTGTATACACATCGGCCTGATGTGATTTCCTGTAACTAAACTCCAATGAGTAAGAGAGAGCCGTACAATCAGGACAATCACTGCAGGAGGGGCCACTTGGGAACTCAACTCTTCTTGATTCTGGCATCATCCAATTCCTGGTAGGTGGGAATTTAGAGTCCTAACCTTGTACCTAGAAGGTCATATTGTAAGTTCTTTTTATTCATCTATCCTTCCCCTCTACAGATATATCTACTCTTTCATTTTGCTTAGAAATATGTTGAGTAAGGCCTTGTTATGCTGAAGATTTATTTTATTAAGTGAATTCCTGCTTTATTCTTATGACCAAGACTCACCTTGAACCTTACTTGCACTCAACTTTTTGGTTTCAAATTTCTCAAGTTTTTTTCTCCGCAAACGTTCCACTTGTCCTGAAAACCCAAACCCCACATATTCAAACTTTGAAGGGAGAGGAATCAATCTGGTCCTTCAGCTGTCGGGGTCTCAGCTATAGCAATAATCTTTATTTTGCTTTTTGTCTTTTGAGACAGGGTCTTGCTTTGTAGTTTGGGTTGGCTCTGAGCTCACTGTGTAGCTCATGCAAGCCTCAAACTCACACCAATCCTCCTGCCTCTGCCTCCTGAATGCTGGGATTATATGCGTGAGCCACCGCACCCGATATTGTGGTGTGTGTGGTACTGACTGCTGGTGGCATGAGTCACCACGGCCGGTATTGTTGTGTGTGTGGTTATCACAGATCAAACTCTGGATCTTGCACTTGCAAGGCGGGCCCTGGAACCACTAAGCTAAATCCCTGGCCCTATAGCAACAATGTGAAAGCCCTGATTGCCTGTATGATCTATCAATCACAGGCCACACTCTTCTTTAGAACTTCTAGCCTCTGTCCAGTTCTCCTGGTGTTTGGGTGTCATGACTGCTTTATCTGCTCTGGCAGAAATTATTCTAGTTCTCAGCTTATTGTGGTTTGGCCCAATCCCCTGGATTATCTAGGATCACATATGCATGAATTGTGGGTTCCTCTAGTCAAAAATGATTCATGCCTTTCCATACAAGGAAGACATTGTGCACACAGTCCTCTAAGAGGCGTGGGGAGGTGTGTAGGCTCTCAAGCCACGTACTTAAGCATGGACAGACTGTGGGTCCTTAGGTACAGTGCTGAGGAGAAAGCCAAGAGAGGGAGCTCTCAAGAGAACCAAAGAGGACTCGGGGGCCACAAGCGGGATATCTGAAACAGCACGGGGCTTCTTGTCACTGAGGACAGATATCTTTGCTTCATTGATTAGTCATTATTTTCTTCCTGGAGTTTTCATCTTCACTTGTTCTTGTTAGTTAAGATGTCTGTTCTCCTTTCAGTCCGAGGTGGGTATCTAATACCTAGCTTATCAGCCAAACACCAACAATATGTCTTGAGCTAGAACGGATCACATGCTCTCGGTGCCAGGTTTTCCACAGTTTGTCCTGTTCCTGAGTCTGTAGATCCACAGAGCTCAGCTGTGGGGTAGAATCTGAGAATTCAGGATCCCAGCGAGGCAAGCCTCAGAGGGGCAATTCTGACCCAAAGGATCTTACTTCAGAGAGCCGATGTGGTTCCAGTATAAGTGAGCCGGACATGACAAATCAGAGGCATAAGAAGAAGATGGGAATGTAAGAGAAACCAAGGTCTGTGGCCAAGAAATGCGAAGGAAGGATTGGGGAAGGAAAGAGCAAGGACCCTGGAATGGCCCAATGAACGGAGAGTATAGGCTAAACATTCACTTTATGCTGTGCCCTCTGTGAGGCGTGGAAGCTTCTTTGTATACTTCAGGGGTGGAGGCAGTGTCTTCAAACAATGTGGCTTAAATATCCCTTTGTACTTATATGCTTGTTTGTTTCTGTTTGTTGTATGCATGCATGTTTGTTTGTTGCTCGGGATTAAACCTGGACCTCATCTGCCAAAGGGACCTACATCAGCAGCTTTAGTATTTGTTTTAGTGTATATTTTTTGCTTGCTAAAACATCTCAAGGCCTTATGAAAGAAGGCAGTTATATCTCTTTATGTCCCAATATTCACCCTAATGCTTTTAATACATGTTTGTTTATTTATTTATTTATTTATTTTGAGACAGGGTCTTACTTTGTAGTTCAGGCTGGCTCTGAGCTCACTATGTAGTCCAGGCAAGCCTCGAACTCAGCAATCCTCCTGTCTCTGCCTCCCAAGTGCTGGGATGACAGGCGTGAACCACCACGCCCGGCACAGTACATGTTTATTTTGTATGATGAGAAAGATAAACCAATAATAGTTGATTTGGTGAGATGATAAACTCAGACCTTTGATAGGGAGAGAATGGGACATTAGGCTTAGGTTGGAGATACCTAGCAGTCAGAACACTTGCAAACTGTAATGGGACTTCAGTGCCTCAAACACTCTGGGCCTGCACATGGGGCCCACGTCACCTTGTCAGAAGACCGTAGGTGAAGACTGGAGGGCTGTGAAGTGAGGTGGTACCTTATATGACAGTGGCTGTTGTCTTAGGATCTGCCTGGACCTCTGTCTTAGACACAAAATCCATAATTAAGGCCAAATGTCAGCACAACCTGAGAGCTCATGGAGGAGAGGACTCTACAGCACAGCAGCTCAGAACAGCAAAGTAAGACAAATGGGCATGTGCTGGTGTGCGGGCCCTGGAGTGAGCCTGATGGTGCTGGGTCAAGCGTTGAGCTGTAAGTCTGGGTCAGGGAGACTTTGTTAGATGAGGGGACTTCTGTCACTCAAGAGTTTGCTCCCTAATAAGGGGCATCTAATAAGCTCCCCAGAAAGTGTATCTAGTAGACTGCTTGGATAACATTTCAAAACTTGGGGAAAGTGTTGACCTATATAAAAATGAAGTAAAGATATTAAACTGCCAAGCTTCACTATAGAGAAAAGAATAATATTTAAAAAAAAATCTCAGAGAAGCAGGCATGCTAGCCTAGGTCTTCTATAATGAGATCAGTTGTGTATATCCCTGGAAGGACACTTCAGGAATCAGTGAGATAAGGGATGTATTCACGAGGGGACTGGTGTCTTGGTGAAACCCAATGGCATTGTCTTCTGTAGATCACGGCTGACTAGAGATGTCACCGAAATGCTCTCTGGGAGCAATAAGGATAATAGAGTCTCAAAACAGTGGAGGCCAGACAGGTGGCAGCACTTTGCTGTCAGAAGCCAGATGTCAAAACTGTCTTGAGAGCTGCGAGTTTGGAATGGCAGCGAGGGAAGAGGTGAGGAGGCAGCTAGAGGTATTTCTAGAGGCAGCATAAATGGGCAGCCAACAAGGGCATCATTTACAAACCACCCTAAAAATTTAGTGCCACTTTAAACTTGAAAAAGAAGAGGATGGCAGGCAAGTTCAAACCCAATCTGGGCAAATTAGCAGGACCTTGTCTTTAAACAAATAGATCAGTAAATAGCAAGCATGGACGATCAGGGTGCCAAAGCCAGCCTTCCCTGCTGGGGAGACACAACCTTTCCCATCTGCCCTGCCCCCTTCAACCTCATGTGTCATTACTTCCAAAAACACACTCAGAACGTTCATTCTCAGCAGACCCCAGGGTCCCCACGTGGATCCCATGGATAAGAATTCTCAGATTATTATTATAACAATTATCATAGGAGCAAAAGCCATGCAAAAGTTCCTAAAGTATTCTCTGCGAGCATAATAATGAGTATTTTGCTTTCACAGCACTGGTGGATGCTAGCCAACAAGCCTGTCACAGCCAATGCTGTAAGACTGAGCGTTTAGATGTGAGGCAGTAGTAAATAGATTCCTATGAAATCACTGGCAACGAGTCAGTGGCAGTAATAAACCGATGGTTATGGGTATTAAAGACATTATGAGAATTGTCTTCAAATTGAAATTTTGTGTAGTCACCCCTCCTTTAAATAACTAGCACCACACTGTAGAAAAGCGAACTAGATTCACTGTCATCTTCTTTACAGCATCTACTTAGTGTTTACAGTTTGATTTTATCTATGTGTTGTTATTTCCTTCAACACTCCATTGAAATCAAAAGGCACCTCTTCCTCCATCAGCTATTTTCCATGAACCAAAGTAGTGGCTGTACGTATATCCTTTTAAATTCTCATTGTCTGTAGTCATCTCTGGTTCATAAACAGCTGTTATTTTCTCATCTTTGACTCCAAAGCATCTTTGGTCACAAGTACACTATAGCTCACAAACTGGTCATTATTAATAAAGCAAGAGCATATCTGCTTATGTAGTAGGATTTTCAGAGAAAACCAGATCAGAAGCCTTAGAGCTTTCTCCGGAGAGGTACAGCACGTGCTAGCTGTGGTTTTGCTCCATCCCTGGGGGGCGGGGTATCCCACACAGCAGGAGGGGGCGGTGACCCTTACTCTCTCCCTTTGTCTAGCACTGACTTGGTTTTATGTCCACCAGTGGCTTTTGATAAGGTATTTTGGCAAGAATTGTTCTGCTTTCTTCTTATGCATAATACTGACCATTAATGTCAAGGGCTGGTTTGATGTTTCTTAATGCTTATGTCACTGATACTTGTTCCTGCTGCTGCCTCTGCCTTGCCTTTTGTGATACAATCGATCGGTTTCCTACTCAGAAAGCAATCCTTTGCTTTTATTCTAGACATACTCATACTAATGTCAGAAAGGTCAGGGGCTTGTGTGAAAATGATGCTGAAGTTCAGATGACTTTGTGCCATGATGTGTGACAATTTCAATACAGATAATGCATTAGGACAAAAAGTGAATGGACCACTTGTAGAAGGAAATCCAATTTGCAGATATTCATCTTCCTACTGCCTATTCACGCTTCGGTTTCCCAAAGCTTGTGTAAAATCATCAGC